>BQKZ01003015.1:31985-45810 GCA_036244855.1 Temnopleurus reevesii | reverse complement strand
TTTTTTACCAGTGAACTTCCTGTGTATTCTGTTTATAAGTTTATCTGACAATAGGTTCCTCTATCCACACTGTAATTCTGATGGTACAATACAATACATTTTCGCATAGTTGTTGACATTCAGACCCAGATCAAACTTCCCCCTATGGAGATTTAGTGTATTAATATATGTCTATGGGGAATCGCGTGTATGTGCGATTTTGCGAATAAAACCAGCCCCCTCATGACCATTTCTGCGAATAGAACACAGGAAGAGTTAAATACATATATTACGGTGGAGGGTAAACCACTGATCTTTTCTATACCAATCACCATTAACTATTTCGTATTGTTCAGCATTAACTTCATTTCTTGCAGTGGTCACCTGTCATGTGGTATTGGTAAACACTTTATCAGCTTAAAAAAGTTTGCATCAAACAAAAACAAAATTGAAGCTGTTCTGAGCCAGAAAAAGCCTGGGCAACGATAAATACATTTACATCATGCTCAAGGATGAAAATCTAAATACCAGAAAAGGAGCATAGCAATATTTCATTGTGCATCCCAATTTTGTATTTATGAGAACAAACTATCAATACATAGGAGACTATTCCAACTTCTACAAACGCTATGCATACCTTAGGAGCCTCTCTTGTGATGGTGGGGTTCAATATCGTCGCATCTGACCCTCCCTTAGATGTCTTCTCTCCTCCTGGTCTGTTACCAAAGATAACTCTTTGTACCACTTCATCTTTACTGTTATACATCTCCTCCACCTCCTCTTCCACCACCTTCCTACCAGCAAAGTCCAGATTAAACTTCTTATTGAGGCGAGACCCATGTCTCTTCTCCCTTAGTTCATCTTCTCTCTTCTTCAGTTCCTTTTTCTCTTTGGCGCTGAGCCACTGGTTGGTATCGCTGGAGAAGTAGTCTGATTGGTCGTCCATTACCTTTGTTCGCCGGACACTGAAATGGAACGGAATAGGGTAGATATTGATAAATTACCATTGCTACAGTAACAGACACATCTACAGAGATGCCATCTGTTCCAGAATATGCACAAGGTAAATGTTAAAATGTGAATACCACAATACAATGTAGCTAAAAATATTGGGAGCAAACATAAAAATAATAACCACAATCTCGGCTATTCATTTGTAATGAAATTCTTGAATACAAATGAAAATACACATCAAGCATATTCCAAAATGGTCGGCATGTCTGCATATGAATAGCCAACCAGTGCAGTCAGTCGAATTATGGCTATAATGTCCTTAAAAGCACTCAATCCACCTACTTTAAATTGATGCAAACTTCTGCCCTTCCTTCCATATACGAATCTCCACTCAACATTTTTGTCAGACTTTTTTCTTTCAAGCCTCGCGCAACTTTTGAGACCAAATTTGTGACAACCGGGTATGCGGTACCGATGCTACGCACATTTGAAAAAAATTGTCAAGCCGAATATAAGTCAAAAACGTGATTTCATAAGTCAATTCAAATTGTGTTTTCAGTCAAAATTCATAAATCCTTGCCTATTTTGCATTATGATGCATGAAATTAATTTAAAACTCATTTTCTATGCCTCTAATATTGTCACTAATAATTTCCATCAAAAAAAAAATAGAATACATAAGAAATAGATTTTGATTGCATTTTTTTCCATGATAATATGTCCGAAACATTACGAGTATCTATACCAAAAATCAGCACACTTGGAGCTTCAGCAAGTGATTTATTGCTGTTTATTAGAATTCATGCATAATTATGCGTAATTAGCATAATGAGTAGATTTTCAACGGCGAAGATCAGAGGGGGTGGGGGCAAATAAGTCCCTCCCCATGGACTGAGATGATTGAAATATCCCAATGGGATTAGGGTTGAAATATTGAGATATTTGATACGTGAGACTATTGCCATTGTCAAAGATCCTAACCCAAATATTAAAAAAGGAAAATACTTTGAAATTACCAAATGTGCAATTTTAGGTTTGGATGCAGCATTTGGGTGTGTCATTAGTTCTGTCATATAATAAATTGGCTGCTTTGACTAAAACTCACCTTGTCTTATCAAACTCAATGAGCCTATCCTTGTGTGCGATGGCCCGATCTATACTATCCTGCTTACTGCCTGATGATTTCCCAGATGACGCATCGCCGTTGACTAGGCCCTCGCCCATTAATTTCTTCCGTAACTTTTCACTCTTCTTGGAATTTCTGGCAAGGATTTCCTGCTCCTCTTTATTGCACACCTATATGCATAGGGAAAGATGGGAATTGAAAATAGACCTCCGTGATGAAATATAGAAATGAAGAATCAAAATTGAACCTATAGGCCGATTCACAGACAGGTTGAGAGAATAAAGAATATGAACATGAAGGAAGTAAGTGATAATATATCTTTCATTAAACATCTAAGAAAAGAAAGAGTTAGAAAAGGAAAAATGAGGCCCTCAGTGGCATACAAATTCAATGGTAGTTCAATGCCATGGGGACCAGCCATCTAAGACTACCTTTCTCTACTCTCTAATGCCTGTCCCTCCATCCTTTCTATCCTAAAATGTCTCATACTGCCTCCCTCTTTCAATTTCATCCCTCCTTCCCACCCTCTTCCCTTCTGCCCCCTCTCCCTCCTTCCTCCTTCCCTTCCTTTTCCTCACCGCCCTCCTTTCTCATCACCTCCCTCCGTCCCTTCCCTCTTTCCCCCTTTCTCCCTTGTTCTCCATCCCTTCCTCCCTCCATCTCCAACCTCTCTTTCTCTCCTACACCCATCCTTACCTTTTCATACGTAATATGCTTAAGTTTCTTATTTTCTTCCTACATCCATCCCTTCCTTCCTTCCTACTTCCTCCATTCCTCTTCCTTCTCTTTTCCTATCTTTCCTTCCTCTCCCCATCACCCCCTCTCCCTTTCCCTATCTTCCTTTCTTCCCTCCCCACCCCTCTCCCTTTCCTTCCCATCCTAAATCTACTTCTCCCATCAGACTCACCAAAGCCCCACAGAAGAGACAAGGCCCAGACCCCTCCTGACTGCACACCACTCTCCCACACTCGAGACAGTTAGACACCAAGGCATGCTTGTGAGCCTGGCACTCACACGGGTGACGTCCTGGCAGATGAATGGCTGTACGAGCCTGACCTTCCTGACTGTAGAGGGCAACAAACTTGGTCTTCCGTCGTGCACCCTGCTGTAAGGCTAGGGTGTGTTCATCCACAGCTGGGATGCCATTGGAAGGTTGAGGCTGGAGCTGTTTGAACAAAAATATTTCATTAAGATTTTTGCAACTAAAAGAGCAATTAATTATGATGAAAAAGACAGGCCATATTTTATTATTATCATTATTAAAGTTGTAGCTTAAAAAATTTGGACTTTCATTCATATCTGATTATTATAAACTGGGTGTAATGCTTTTCAGTGGTTATGGCTCTATCAATTCATAAAGTGAAATAAAATGGGAAAAAGATGAGTTCGGCCATACAAAATTTACGGAATTGCCAAACTAAATAAGTCATAATTTAGATAATTAGATACATAGCTTTAGTCACTTTCAAGAAAATAACAAATGGTTTTAACACAACTTATAATAGGGGAATTGCTACAAAGTTGCAGTTGATTGTAAATTGCATTTTGTCAATCCAAATCATTGTTTCACACTTGCCAATTTAAAAGTGCAGTACATTTGGAAATTAAAATGCATGCCCTAATTTACAACTGATTTGCAATTCGTCTCCAATCAATCACAAATTTCTAGCAATAACTCCTAGTATGGTTTTATTTTTTCAACTTAGTCAAGACCACTCGGATATCGACGTACGTCTTCAAAGGCCTAACGCTCAAGTCACATACAAGCCCTGATTAAACACGACTCAACACGACACTTTGTCCAGTTGAGTCCTGATTAACCCGATTGACTGCCCCTGGACAAAGAGACACATAGCTCAGATCACAGAGGATTCAACTGCACTACAAAGAACCATTTTAAATCAGGGCTTCTATGTGACCGGAGCTTCAAAGTTCGTTTTACCTGTGATGGAGGTTGTTGGGTAGGTAACTGTGATTGTGCATTTAGTTTCTGACTTGATGGTGGAGCAGCTTCTAAATTCACTGATTTTTTTTCTCTGCTTCTTGACTTGCCCTTGTGTTTTGAGGAATCTCTTCTAGAGTCTTCTAGTTCTGAAGATTTCCTGTAAACCTATAAAAAGGAGGGGGGAGGAAATAAAAAAAAATATCTTAACGACAACTCCATGTGGGAATTATCTTGCAATGGATTGAGAAGAAAATGGCAGACAAAAACAAGAAGTTCTTTGAATATCGAAAGTTCGGACAATTTGTAAGAATAAATACACCACAATACAAGTATACATTGTTCAATGTATCAAATGTTTACGTCCCATACTTGTATCCTACCACAAAGTGTCTAATTATTAATACATTGTCTGAACTGTTCATTCAGCCAAAAATATTCAATTTCTTATATCAGTTTTTGATTTGTGGATGTTTTTTAATTAAACAAAATAAAGCCAGAACTCCTAATCTTCCCTGAAAATTGATGAGACATATTATCCTGTAAGTTCCATGCTTACAGTATCTATACTTGGCTGAACAAATGGCAGATCACTGAATTATTGCAAACATTCTTTTCTCTTGTGTAAGGGCGCATTGTGATTTCTATCCCTAAGCATATTCCCGAACTGTTTGCAAAATAAAACATTTTTGGTAAATCAATGTTATCGTCACTCGGCAGCACCATTCTCAGAAGAACAGATGAGCTACCAACAATCCAAATGAAGAAAAATATAAGACATTGTTCATGTAAACTTACTGTAAAGTTTTGTGGAAGTGCAGGACCACTGTTTCTCCTCCTCAACAGTTCTTCTACAAAAGCTGCATGTTCCTTGTTAGAACTGTCTAGAAGTTGGCTAAGGTAATCTTTAAGTTCGAGGTCGTCACTGATACCCAGGAGATACCTGTACAGACAAATATGAGCAACAATTGTGAATTGTAATGATACACAAAGTAAAATGGAGTCACATGGGTTTGAATACATTGTAAGACAATTGCAAATCAACACATTATTCAAATGAGTGATAAAACATTAAAACATGTTTATATTGCTGTTCATATCACTTTGGATAAATTGTAAGTGTGTTAAATGCAAATTCAAGAAGTTTACACAAAAGTTGAATACTTAGTATTTCTCCAAATATTTCAAGTTAGTTGTTTCCATATACCAAATCTTCAAACTTCAAATCTCATTTTGGTACTTTTCATAAAATGACTCATCTTTCTACATTTTGCTTCATAAAACTTCAGGACAGGGCAAACATGTTCATTCTTTTCAAATGATCTAGTAAAAGTGATCTCCTTTGATTCCTAATTTTACCTAACCTACCCTGTAAACTCTTCTGTTGTCTCTGATGCAAGAAGACGACTGAGCTCTTCAGAACACCAAGCTACAAGAGAAGGTGATGCTGCCATCGTGATGTATACACCTGAATCATCAAGAAGAACAAAATATAAAAATACATGAACATCCAGAATGAGAAGTAGTTAGATCAGGGTACAGCAACACAAGAGTAATTAGGCATAAGAAACAGGAGTTTCATTTTCCTCTACAAAATTGGGAAAATATACATTTGATATCGCAATTAAGTATGCTCAATGTGAATGTGCCGGCCAGAAAACATATCAACAACACACACACACACACAACGAAACGGAAGAGAAGTGGTCACAAAGAAGAATGTCTATGGCCAGAAAATCTTGGCATCGTTTTTTTTTATACACATGTCATAGCCCTAAAACTTGTCTCATTTGATTTTGATTCTTCTAGGGACCCAACAAATTGACGATACATCAGTCATCACAGTAACATCTTTTCATTTTTATAAAGCTTTTACTGAGAACAAATTTTGGTGCTAATGCATTTTCGTATCCAACCGCAACCGTGTAGCAGCGTTCGTGCAGCAAGAGTGTAGAGATGCCTCATTCTTAAAATGTCCCTTCATGTGTAAGTTACACTGGTGTCTCCGTCACTGCAGGATGGATACGAAAGTGCATCAGCGCCACGTTTAAAGCGAAAGACCAGTTTTGGGGGGAGGGCGCTTCAGATATTTAACTAGTTTGTGAGCTGCAGTAAAATTATTACCATAATGCAGTTTTTCAATAGTAAATTAAAGCATGTTCATAGTTTGTTTGAATGAAATCGACCTAGAAATGGCTTAATTATCGCAAAATAAAACAACCTGGTGCGGTCGTACTTCCTCGCAGAACATGCTTCACGTACAAAATGAACGCGAACTCACACCCCGCAGACAATCCCACCGATCGCACCGCCCATTTCAGGCCGACACTCCCCCGCTCTAAAGCACTTAGCACACCGTAGGAACAATGGCGGATTGACCGGTTGGACGTAAAATACACAGAATACAAGCAAAAATGTAATCCTAATATCCTTCATAGATATATTTAGGCATGTAAAGCAACTTGTGAATACATCAAGTCATCAGCTCGTTTAACATCATTTTCTGCATCCTGGTCATTACGAATCTATACCTTTAACTGGAAATTTAAAAGAGACACGTAAAATTAAATGAAAGTGGCAAGGTCTGCAAACTGTTCAACAGTACACAATTCTTCTTTGTGGTGGTGACACTTTTTGCTGCAAGGTTCCAGTCTTTATCGCTGTGTAGTATTTTTAGTAATTGTGGTATTCTGTCAATGTACGATGTTTGTAATGTAATTTATGTCATTATGTTAATGTTATGTTAATGTTTGTAAATGCCGTCGGCCACTTTTTACACTTTTTACCACTTTTACAATAGCTGCGTCCTTAAAGTTTTGTAACACCTAACATCACGTCAGTGAGATCCCACGGGGAGCCGTCGGGGTAGAATTCCACGAATTTACGTAGATTGGCCGGCTGGCTGAAGGAAGGTTGAGGTTCTGTCCATATCCTAGGCTGTTGGGAAAACAGTAGCAGTGTAAATTGACATGTGGAATGGATGACTTACCTGATATGGCCCCTGATATTTTAATACGGCCTGTGAATCTCCCTAAAGTACAGGATAAGACTTGCACCCGTTTTTTATAATTAGGTTTTGGGGAAATCCACGTCTGACGGGTATTGCACCATAATTTTAAATTTAATGCCGCCCTCTTTCGTCATCAGTGAGTTAGCCCGATGATTTGTGCAGAAGAAGAAAGGACAAAAATTGATTTGTGGCAGAATAATTCTTCTAAACCGATAAGGGACAGCGGAACCGGGATGGGGGAAAAAAGTACGTATATTTGAAAGAAAACACTAAGAATAATTCAAACAATTATTTATTTTCAGCAAATTGACAACTTAAAGGGGAATTACACCCAGACAATAATGTACCATCATTAAATGGAGAAAAATCAGATGAACAGACTGTGAAAACTTGAGCAAAATTGGATAATCCGTTCAAAAGTTATGAATTTTCCAATTTATTATTTCCACCTGTGCTGGGCATCCTTGAATTGGCATGTTTAGAGCTAATTAGCATAATCTGTGATGTCATACATGGAGAACTTCTCCTTCACTTTGTATATAAATTTATTGAAAATAGATCAATATTATATTTCAAATGAGGAATCACCACCGTTCTTTCTGGAATGCTTGCAGAATTGATGTGGCTATAATATATTTAACCGAAGAAACAAAGTTTTGTCTACTTTTCTGGAAAATGAGGAAAATGTGAAATTTTGTGTACAAAGCGAATGGAGAGTTCTCCATGTTCGCAGCCATTTTGTGCTTGTACATTTGCCAATTTAAGGAGCCCATGAGGGATGTATATCAAAACTTTGAAAATTCATAACTTTTGAATGCATTGTCCGATTTTGCTCAAATTTTCACAGTTTGTTCATCTTATTTTTCTTCATTTAATGATAGCAATTTAATGTCTGAGTGTAGTTCCCCTTTAAGACCACGTGATATGATGTGGTGATGACTTTTATACATAGAGAGCATGTATTGATCTATGTGTTCTGTTTTAAGCCTTTTTGATGAAAAATAATTTTTTCCCTATAAGAATTAATCTAGTTGAATACGTATTCATGAATATAACATCTGAACGACTGTTCTTAAAAAAGGGAGGCACAATGATAAAGATAAGTATGATTTTGATAAACAATATCTTTTTATAAGAAATATGCATCTTGTGTTGTAATCATGCTTTTACGTCAACAAAATTATTGCAAGAATTAAAAGGACAACAGAATTCATACAAAAATAAGAAAAACAGTAACAAACATAAAGAATTGTACAAAACAATATGATAAGACAAACACAATTATTATCATCATATCCATATTCATATTCGTACAATCAATAATTAATGTAATAATTGAAACAGTTTCCACTAGATACTTACAAGGAGTGTTGAAAATAGTTATATTCTCTTATTCAGAACTTATGAATAAAAGTTCTCAGCATACCTATTTGTATTCTTTTCATATGGGACTGACTGAATCAGCACATTTCTTGATCATAACTATTGATGCATATAACTACATGAATTCATCAAAAAATTATTTGCGTTAAAGAATGAAAAGAAAAACACAAGGGTAGCCTATAAAACGCAATGAGATACATAATATGCCCATAGAGCCCATCAGGTCATGTCACGTGATGTTAAGTTGACAATTTGCGAAAGAATATAACTGTTTGAATTAGTGTACTTATCTTTCAAATATTAGTAACTTTATTACTGTGCACTTTTAATCCAAGCAAGTTATTTTTGGCGTGGAGTTACTTTTTTAAGTCCTATAGTCAAGATAGTGACATGATACAGGCCACTGCACCTAAAATGTAAGGGATATGACCAATGGATTGACCTAATGAAAAAATAACATTCTTCAATAGTTTGCCAATATTGGCAAAAATTAATATATTCTTCTTTTTCATACCCATATTGAGTGCAAGAGCAGTATGACGGAGAATTATAATATACGAATGAATGAATGAAGGAATGAACTTCATTACCAAAAATTGAATTCAATAAAATACAAACACGTATAAATCACAATACATTGGTAAAAGGACATAAAAATAGCAAAACTGCTATAGGGTATGGCGCCCAAATTCATTTGCAAAATATATACTTGGACACGCAAAATAATATAATGCTGATACGATACAACCCTATAAGAAGTGATGATGATGGATCATATCCTAAATGAGTATGTACAATGAATATCTTTAGAAAATCATGTTACTATACGGTAACATGTACTTATGTCAGAAATATCTTTAGTATCTGCATTAAATAAGTGAAAAGAGCGTTTTCTCTGATATATTTTGGTAAACTGTTCCAGACCACAGATCCTGCAAATGTATTGACATTCTAATAATAATAATAATAATTGAATTTATACAGCCCTTTTTCCAGAGGATACAACTGTACAAAGCGCTGCTTAAAAATTCTACCATGCTCTGTTCTCACTTTCGGCAAGATTAGCGTTCTGGCATCGTTTTGCCTAGTGTAATATCGATTTTTTAAAGAACTTTCAATAGTCATACACTGAATGTGGCATTTTTTTTAAATTGATCAATGTAAACATGAATAATGACACCATAAATTTATGCAATTTGAATACGTCTAAGATACTCAATGATAGGAACATGGGTGTCGACGGTGATCTAAAATTGCTGAAGGTAATTGTTCTCAATTCCATTATTTTGTATTACAAATACCTTATTAACGATTGTGGAAGACGTACATCCCCAAACCTCTAGACCATATGATATATGGCTTTGAATAAATGAGTAGTAAAGAATTATAAGTACATTTCTAGGTATGAAATGTCTCACTCGATATAGAGCTCCTACTTTTTTGCGGAGTAATACACATAAATTATTAACATGTTCCACCCAAGTAAGATGTTTATCAATATGCATTCCGACAAACATACGTTCAGGCTGCATGACATTTGTTTTATTTATATTAATTGTTATTTTGTTCGCATTACACCATTGCCTTATTAATCTTAATTCCTGTGATATTTTGCTTTAGCAAAATCACTAAATACCCCGACAATTACACGATCCTCATCTTGGTATTGAAAAAAGGTTGATTCACAACCCGAGTTTCAGATTTTTACTAGGGTTTTGCAGCCATGGAGGTTTGACGTAATGTGCCTTGCACTTCTCTGCAATTAATTTAGTTGTCTAATTCGTTTAACCACTCCCCCCCCCTCCCCCTTCAATCCATGAAAAAAAATGTTCGTGGTCGATGAATACATAGGATTAGGTAAATTTTACTAATTTAGACTTCAAAATTAATTAAGTTAACAGGCGTCTAGTGCATGACATACACAAACAAACTTGAACAATATTTAGCAGTTGGCATGACAATATCATCGTTAAAAAAATTGTCTTGTAAGACAGTCCGATTTACTTTTAACGTATTCCTGTCTCTTCGTGTGATTTTTCTGTTTAATCGATGCAAGTTTTTTTTCCGGGGCAGACAANGACAAAAAAAAATAAAAACTTTAGTTCAATCCATTTTGATCATTGTGCTTCGAAACACAGTGTAAATCAATTTTTAGATAATTAGGGCATGCAAATGTATTTTGAAGATATGGAATGAAATAAACGAAAAACAAAATAATAAGTATTGTTAAAGCACAAAAGTAAGCCTAACAGATACAGAATTAAGGCCTGTTGATCAAAACAATTGATGAAAAGCAGCTTTTAGCTGAGCAGGCTATTTACCATGATTACATCTATAAAATACAAACACGAGAAAAACTATTTCCGAAAAATTAAGTCGAACGCAGACCCGTACACCGCGTACTCAATAGTCCAGTAAGTGTTCTGATAGCACCCACGTCTGCATATTCACTTACACTGTACACACATGGACTGCACAGCACTCAACCACAGAGTCCTTATACATAACCCTCTAATATAGGCGCGATCAGAGGGGTATATATATTAGAACACTCGGAACACTCAGAACACTCAGTCCTCAACTGGACTAGTCTACTGTCCATTCAGCCATCTACCCACAAATGTGCAACCCTCCATGGAGTTTTGTAGGCTACAACTTACTCAACTTCTCGATTTTTGGTTGTCTCCTTAATACTCTGTCTATGCACCTCTTTATTATTTGTTATCTTCTAAACGATCTTCATCATTATATAATCATGAATCATCATCTCATCACGTACCGTCATCATCAAAATCATGCAATCATCATCATTACCGTCGTCACAATAATAAGCATTATCATCATTATCATCACCACCACCATTACCAGTATTATCATCATCATCATTATCATCATCGTCGTCATCATCATCAACACCATCATTTTAACCAATGTCTTCATCAATATCATCAGCATCATCATCATCATTATCAACATATCCTACCATCATCATCATTATCACCATCATCATTATCATCACCATAATCATCATCATCATCATCATTACCATCGATCATCATCATCATCATTATCATCATCATAATCATTATCAACCTCATCATTATCATCCTCACCATCATCATCATTATCATTACCATCATCATCATCATCATCATCAGATCATCATCATCATTATCATCATCACCATCATCATCATCATTATCATTACCATAATCATCATCAGATCATCATCATCATCATCATCATCATCATCATCATCATCATCATCATTATCATCATCATCATCATCATTACCATTATCAGCATCATCTTCATCATCACCATCATCATCACCATCATCATCAGCACCATCATCATCATTATTATCATCACCATCATCATCAACATCACCACCACCAGCATCATCCGCAGCAGCAGCAGCCATCATGAATTTCTCAGTGCCTTGCATTTCTCTGTAAGTAATTTATTTTGTATAATTGTTTTAACCACTCCCCCCCCCCCCCTTCAATCCATGAACAAAAAAAAAATGTACGTGGTCGATGAATGCATAGGATTAGGTAAATTTTACTGATTTAAATTTCAAAATTAAATAAGTTAACAGGCGTCCAGTGCATGACATACACAAACAAACTTGAACAATATTTAGCAGTTGGCATGACAATATCACCGTTGAAAAAGACTTGAATTGTCTTGTAAGACAGTCCGATTTACTTTTAACGTATTCCTGTCTCTTCGTGTGATTTTCCTGTTTAATTGATGCAAGTTTTTTTTTTCCGGGCAGACAAAAACTTCACAGAAGAAAAATAACAGCGTTGATGAATAAAATAGCACCAATGACCGACAATATATGTGACGCGCATCAACTCATTAATTATTATCTAGAGAAGGGAATGGAAAGGTTTTTTTTTTTCAATTCGATCTACTAACGAAAGGTCGGTCATTTTAATCAAATTGTAGATAATATTGGTAATTTTTGTGAGAAAAGAAAAATGATCGAATTTTTTATGGGTGAGGAGGGATCCATCATGGGCAGAAGTCCCCATTTTTTCAAGATGCAGCGTTTTGAATCAGTTAGGTCCAGCGGTTTGATGCAGCGTTTTGAATCAGTTAGGTCCAGCGGTTTAACCCATTGGTACGCGTTTGTTTATTGTTCATGTTGTTAAAAAAACTTATATTCAAATGCTAAATTGACAAAATCCACCAATGAGACAAGCTGCCGCTTGTCGGCAGCTTGTAATGGAAAATACATCTATGCACATCATTTTTCCACAGCTGATATCATATGCGCATTCATGATTTTTACAGGAATCTGACCGGGGCTCAAGATTTTGCCCCTGCTTTAATTCACCCCCCCCCCCCCCGCCTTTAATTTGGAGGTTGAATCGATTAAAATACATATTCCGCTAACATGGTTAAGACATGGGAAGAGTTGAAGATTGACCGAGAAAACTTTCAAAATTGTATTGATACTTAAATTTGAAATCCCATTTTCTCTGACCATGAGAAATGATGGGCGTGGTTTCTATTATTGACATGATAAAACTCTTTCCTCGTCCGTGCAATTTCTGAAAGAACTTGTTTCCATTCGAGTGTAACTGCTAAGAACCTACAATGGCGACAAACGCAGTAGGAGCTTTAAGAGCCTTGGGGCTAGTCTCCAGAAAACAACCCTCTGTCAAAGGTCTGAACAGTAGAGGAATCAAAAACACAAAACAACAGCAAACGTTACATTTTCTAGGCTTCAAGCAAGGTGAGAAAACTTCAGGAAAAGAACAAAAACTCCCGGAAATAACATTAGGATCGCTAATGGGCAATGGTAACTTTTATTCTCCTCTCTTGTTTGGTTCCTTTTGAAAAGTAGAAAATAAGATGACGTTTGTTTTCAGTTGGGGGAAAACAGCACTACAAAATATCTCGCGGGCAACTGTTAATTTCTATAATAGATCAATACGAGATCTCTTTGTGGTGAGATAGCTTCCCTGCAACACAAATTCCATTGCCTTGTGAATCGGAAGGATTGAAACTATCGGCTTAGCATACGAGTAACTCGTATAATATATTTTTAACAAATTCTAGTTCTTTTATAATTATTGCATGTGCATATTTGAATTTCATTTTGCAGATGTTGAACTATATTTAAAAAAAATATATAAGTAATATGTATACCAACGAGATGTTTCCGATGATGTGCATACATATTGTAAAAAGAGATGGGCAATTACGACTCGGAGAATGTTTTTTTTTTATCTTGCAAATGTAAAATTATTGTGTAAAGCAATGGAACAGCATTAAGTTCTAAATTAATAACAACGATAAATCGTTCTTCGATAGTGCCCAACATTTATTTTTATATAAGTTTTAAGCGCTCTATGACGTTTCAAGGAATACTAGTAAATTCCTACTTAGTACCTTTCCGCTCGTAGGTATATAG
>BQKZ01003015.1:7122-21673 GCA_036244855.1 Temnopleurus reevesii | reverse complement strand
GAGACACACTGTATAACATTATATGTCTTCTTGCGCTCCCTTTCTCATTTAGGTAGAGGGCCCTTATCTTGATGTTAAGTACTTCCTGAAAAAGAAACGCATATAGATATAGGCGAATCCAGAAGCAGACGGTTGGGGGAAAAGTTTTCCCAGCCGATGGATTGATTAGTTAAAAGGGTAACAAGAAACAAAAACGAAACAAAACAAAACAGGAAAGGGTCTTCACTTCCGGAAGAGTGTGAAAATGTTAAATTTGTTCCGAAGAAGGGGTCGCATATGCCACTATAAATGGTAGCCCTATTTTTACAGAAGAAGTGCCATAACAACGATTATTTAAACAACAAATGAAGCAAGTGTTGAAGGGTCAGTTAGCAAACAATATATTCTCTTTTTAGAGGGAAACAAATAGCCAGTGTCTAGTATCGAAGAGTTTATAAGAATACGCAGTGTGGTTCCATTTGTTTGGGGGTTTCCTCCTGGCAAATATTTTGGTAGAAATACAGGGGCCTGAATAAATAATATGTTTTAAGAGGAAGCCCCGAATCCTATCTGTTTGCTGTTGATTGCTCTGTGGTTTTCACACACAAAGTAATTTCTTGTTTTTATTTCTAAACCCATCAGTAGTAGATGTAGATATAATGACGTGTTTTTATTCATAATCTTAAACATATACGGTCCCGTGTTTAATTTTTTTTCTATCTTCTCCTCCTTCTTTTCATCTTCTTACTTTTTATTTTCATTTTTTTTCTCTTCCTTTTTCTTTTTCTTTTTTTTATTTAACTGCTTTTTCTTTTTCTTCTTTTTTTCGTCTCTTTCCTTTTCTCTCTTTTTCTTCTTCGTCTTCTTCTTCTTCTTCTTCTTCTTCTTCTTCTTCTTCGTCTTCTTCTTTTTTCCTTCTTCTTCTTCTTCTTTTCCTTTTTTCCTGTTCTTGTTTCTTTTAGTTTTTCCTTCCCTTTTCATTTATTGGTTGTTGTAATACTGCAAATGAAGTGATCACCTTTGTGTAAACAAAGATGTATTACATATGTTTTTATTCTTGATGATGTTGTTTTGCTCACTCCTTTAACCGACTATTCTTTTCTTTAGGAGACACTGCAGGAATGTTTCTAAAGCTTAACTCAGGTAATCGAAATATTCACCTGTCCATGGAAAGTTGTCTTGGTGAGCAGATAAAGGATAGATGTAACTATTATGACATTTGATAGGATTCTAAATTGGAATAAATCCCTTCTTGCTTCGCTTTTGTCAGCCAAGCTTAGCCATGTTATCTGACAATTAATGTATGCAACAAAGGGATGTTTTTCTATCTCATACAAAAACTCTGTAGTGTGAAATTTAACAGACCTTGCGCATCATTCCGTGAAACAACAAAAGATCTTTTCGTTGAAAATTTATTATTCGAGGTCTCTTGCTCTTATGCAGCTTCTGTTTTTAAAAAGACACCTTTGACAAAAACATGCAATTAAGTAAACAGGAGTACTAACACGGCTCATTTTAGCTTGAAGCCCTGAGGTACAGCGTTTGTTCAAAACAATTCTCCGCTCGTTTTCTTTCATATGGTCGGTAATGATGATGATATAATCAAGATAATAATGAATGGGATTTTGATTGTTTACTATCGATGATTACGGGATTACCTTCACTTTGCAGAAAGGTTGGATAATTGAATTTATTTTCTAGAAAAGGCTGATATAGTCTAAATGGTGGTCCCATTCGCATGAAATCTGATTTAAAAAAGAGAGCATATAAAATTGATTATCTTAAAGTTATATCAATTTTGATATATGATATAGTTGACGGCATTCAATCAGTTAAAGGCAAACACTTTTGTAGACTTTTAGAAAATGGCATAAAACGCTGTCAGCTCTATTACACGTTAGATAAATTGAAGGAGGTCACCTGTTTTAACGATTTTACTGCTTTTTCACGAATGACACTGTATAGCCTATAGTTGCTATCTCAATTGTCCTGATATAAATGTATTTTTGTATAGAAACACCATCGCTGAAGTTAAATCGGTAAAATAAAGATAAATTAGATTTCGTTAAAAGAAAGTTGTTGTAAAGGAAAATTTCTCAATTCTCCTGTTGTAAAAACACCGGACCCTAGGGAGTTTTAAGGCTAATGGAATACACAAAGTATGTAATGTTAAGTATTACCAAGATTGCTTCATTCTTAATCTCGAAGCTAATAGCACTTCGTTAACAAGGAGAGAAAATGGGATCGAGTTGAATAAAGAAGAAGAAAGCTGAACGTTGTCAAGATTAAAGATGAACGCATTCCAGGTCATTTGACATCACTAAAAATCGTTTTTCTTGACACTCGAATAAAGAAGAAGACGGCCTCGATGGGTGATTAGCCGACATAATCACGAGCTTTAGATTCCCAAGAGAATGCTACTTTTTTTTAACTTCTATCATAATTCTCTGGAAGAATAGACATTCTTTGTTCATTTCTTAAAACACAATGGCAGAGGTACATTTCGCTGAGGTTCCATCAAATATTTTAAGAATAAATGATGGAACCCCTAAAGTGCCTAAATAGTTATTGCTCTCGATAAATTAGAAATATTTTTGATGGGAATAGCTGTTTAGTAAATGATACAGCAACAAAACAGTTATTCAAGAAGTTTATACGCCCCTTCAAAAGAAAAAAAATCGTACAGTTTCTTCATCAAATAAAAATGTATTTAATTCAAATGTTGCCTTTTAATAAATACTTTGGCATTCGTGTAATTGTTATGGTGATTTTCCGCCTTATATAGGCATATTTAATAATATTTAATTTGTGCGAGGCTTGCCCGAGGTTTGTGTTAAGAGGTTGGGAAAGATATTCATTTATGTATATTATATAACATATGATATATGAAATGATATCTAATATCATATTTATTTTTATTCAATTCAAGTTTTTCTTCCCATCTTTTTCGTTTTCCAATTTCCACAATTGTTTGATACACAGTCATTTCTTGCATAATCATGATGCGCTCGTCAAGTCTAAAACGAAAAAAAATGTTATGTTGTTGTTAATATACTTCATCATTTACATACCCATCCATCTATTGATTGATTGATTTTGTTTCCGATACTCAATAAAAATACAAAGCAAATATATACAAAATGAAAGCAAAAGGAATAAAATGAATATCGGATGGATTGCCCATTTCAGAGCCATTATCAAAGTGGCTCTGTTCTTCCATGGGGTCCATCTATTTAAGTATTAATTTTGTTCATAATTATTTATACATATTAATTTCTCTATTTTTTGTCACACAAACTAACCTACCATAAGCTTAGATTAGCACCCCCCCCCCTACACACACCACACACAACAGATAATAATAGCAACAAGGAAAAGGCAAGGACCATGTAAACTATGAAAAAAAATACAAATGCAGTACAACATTTTGCCATATTGGTTGAGAACCCGAATCAATATTTACGAGTGGGGGACACATTTAGGTGACAAATTCTATTTTCTATAGCTTTCTCACATCACTCGCAATCAATGCGCCAGGCTTTCTTTATGAACAAATGGCTGTTGTTTGCTCATGACATGTTTCGTTTGCTTTGTATGTATCTACTTAAGGTTATTAACACCTTCTGCTTAAAGGTATATATTCGTAATGGTCGGGATGCAGAAAGTGATGTGAAACGAGCTGATGAATTTACAAGTTTTTTTACATACATAAATACAACTGTGTACGAAATAAGGAGAGAAAATTGTACGTATTCTGGAGTACTTTACGTCGAACACGCCAATCAGCCATGATTCCTATGATGTGCTAAGTACTTTCGCACGGGGGAGCGTAGGGCCGGAATGGGCGGAGCGATCGGGTGTATTGTATGTGGTGTGTGAGTTCGCATTCAGTTTGTACGTGAAGCACGTTGTGCTAGGGAGGGAGACCGCAGCATCATTTTTTATTTTGCGATAATTAAGCCATTTCTTGATCGATTTTAATCAAACAAACTATGAACATGCTCTAATTTGCCATTGAAAAACTGAAGTATGGTAATACTATTACTACAGCCCACAAAGTGGTTAAATATATAAAGCGCCATCCTCCCCCCCCCCAACTGGTATATCGGTTTAAAGACCAATCATACTTTTGAATATATGTTGTATATTTTTTGTTATTTTTATTTAAAATAATAGGAGGAAATATAGCTATAGTGTGTCACACTTTGAATAACAAATGTTCAGTTTGTACTTACACATCCAAAGAAGTAAGATCCCTTTTGTAGTAGAATAATTGTTAATGTAAATTATTTTCAGAAATCTATTTCATCATTATGAATTGTACTTTGATAATGTCTAAGCTAACTTTGGGATACAACCAGTTTGTAAAAACATGTATCTGAATCTCGTTTAGAAATGATCCAGTAATGTATAGAATAATAATCCAATTGTAGTAATTGGTAGTTATTAGTGGTGACTTTTTTTTCAACACCACACAAAATTTGCTTCTACCTTTAATATTCAGTCAACATATTTTCAGATCGATCTTTGGGGGCGCAACTCGTCTCATCTTTAACTCCTATATTTTCAGCCGAGTGCTACAATGTTGGTCTGATCCCTGGTCTTCTTCGGATACTATTTAATCGCATTGATTGAGTCACTGGTCAAACAGACAGCGAGCTGAATCGATACAGGTGGGCAAAGAGGTGTTAAAAGTCTCGACCTTCTCTTGTTCGATGATGCGGTTATGCCCCTGTCACAGTTTGGGACTACGTCCGCTAAGGTGGTCGTAGAACGGCCTTTGTCATATAAATGGTCACATAAAGTCCGTTTGTAGCTGATTGCACTAAACAACATTTTACTGCTCCAAATCAAGCCCGAGTGTGAAAATAAAAAAAAAAAAAATTCTGCAAGTTGAGCATATAGCCTTATGATCCCATGGGTGTCTTCATTTGTTGTAAGTCATGTATTAATACACAATGTACATCGAACCATGGATATATCAACTCGGACTGATATATCCATGATCGAACGTAGGTCATCGTGTAGACAGTCACGTTTACTTACGGTTACCTGCATAAGTCCAGTTGTCCGTAGATGCCTCACCTGTGGATTTTGAAAATATTATATAAAAAGCTTGTCGCCAATATTTTGCTTCCAATTCTAAAACAGTTATATGGATTAATAAGGATAGCAGACGCATAATATTCGCCTATAGATTGCTTCTATTCATTCGTCTTAAATTTTATGTACGCAACGGCAAACGTGAACTCATGATTTTGCGTCTCGTTACGTATATTTTACGAGTCTGTGGACTTCTGCGTTGATGTTACGACCGCCTATTTGTGGTAGACGTATGGAAACGTACACGGACGTGAGTTTACATGGTGCATGTGTGACAGACGCATTAGTAGTCCTATACCAGCAGCCTACGTTCCATCAATACTTTCATTTCTTTTCACACCTAGTGGTCGTGCGCATACGTCATCTATAATACCAACTGTCTATTATTGTGCCCCCCCCCCTTTCCTCTCTCTCTCTCTCTCTCTCTCTCTCTCTCTCTCTCTATCTCTCTCTCTCTCTCTCTCTCTTTCTCTCTCTCTCCATTTGACTTGCCGCGTTTGTTTGTGCAACCATTTCCGTTCGACTCTATCCACTATTTGTACACAAGTGTGCTCCTATTATATTGTCATCAGTTTAGCCTTCTCTTTTGATCCCTTTAAAATTTTCAAAAAGCGCTGAGTGGGGATTATGAATAAATAACTGTTTCATTAAGAGCATGTTTATTTGGAAAGAACACAATTCTAGAGCTGGCTTTTGTTAAAGGTGCGGGATCGCAAAGGCAGCAGAAGTTAAGAGGTTATGAATTATTAGTGAGCTATATGTTTGTTTGTGTGTTGGCTTGACTAAATTTTGTCATGGATTCAGGATTCATTAGAGTTCTCTTTGTTCCAAGCAAATTAAGGAAATCAATATTTTAAGAAACCATTTAGTATAAACATGCAAAGTGGATTAACTTAAGTCCGTGTAAATAAGCAAAATTGAAAAAATTGTAAATTAAAAAGCAAAAGGCTAATGGGATGAAGAGATACGAACATTTATGAGTATTCATTTCGTTACTGTGTTTATATTTGTGTAAACATGCATGCGTATGTATATGTATGTGTGTATGTGTCCTTGTGTGTGTGGGTATGTGTGTGTATGTGTGTGTTCGTGCATGTGTGTATATTTAGTTGAGAACACTGATCTCAACATTTTTATAGAGCTCATTAGTTTAGAAAAAAGAGCATGTAATCGGGTGATTTTTTTTATGTACTTGTATCAAGCGCATTTGATTCTATATTAATGGGGCGGACAGTATACATTGTTGTATTGCAGGTGCATGCCACAACGCCAGATAAATAGGAAGATACATTAGGAGAGCCAGTACTGAGGAGAGCAATGTGGATTGACAAATTAAAGGAGGACTCCACGCCAAAAATGTATTGCTTTGATTGATCAAGCGCAAAAATCAGACAAATAGATTTGAAAAAAAAAAGTTTGAGCGAAAATGGACAACAAATAAGAAAGTTATGAATATTTGAAAAATATTTTAAGATATGGCCGAATTTTGCCAGGTATCCGAAAATCGTTAAAGTTGAGAATCAATCTTTTATCCAAGGATTTTTGTGCCAGTAGCCATCTGGAATAGTTAAAAGATGTGATCTGTTGCATTTCTAGCAGATTTTATTCCAAGAAAAAGTAAGTTGTATTTTGCAAGGGTCCGAAATATGGAAAATGGCCGAATTTTGCTAGGTACCCGAAAATCGTTTAAGTTGAGAATAACTCTGCTATCCATGGATTTTTGTGCCAGTAACCATCTGCAATACATCTAGTTAATTAGAGCAATTTATTCCAAGAATAAATCTTATTATTTTTTGTTATTATTTATCAAAATTATATTTAATCAATCATTTATCATTTCTCCTTTCATACAAAAACTTGTTTTGAATCTATAGTCATGATAGTTGTTGAATATATACTAAAGTTAAATCATCAACAAATAGCAGAATAGTGATTTGCTGTAAAGATGAAAAATAAGGGATTAAAAGCAATGATTTGTTCGTCTAATTTTTTTGCGCTTTTAATCAAAGCAAGTTATTTTTGGCGTGGAGTTACCATTTAAGGGAAAGAATGCCTAATAATAATGGTAGACTCAGTATGAAACAGATATTTCAAATACAGGCACTATCTGACGCGGAACGTTAAAGAATCGACAGACAGTTTTTCTATCTGATTGTAATGCAAAGTAAATTTGTTTCACAGCCTTCTAGCGCTATGAAAAGATCCCGATATTCCTGCATTGTGAAATCCGGTCAAAACCATTAAACCTTCGGAACAGACCAATCGCCAATGTTATAGCAAATTATGCTCATTTGGTTATGGAATGGGTACGTTAAGCAAATTTATCGTCTCACCAAAGTTATGTTAATGGGCTTTAAAAACCGATGTTACAATCTTGAAAATATGTGAGCCATGAATACACAGCCCATCGACAAAGTGGATTTATCAGTTTAACCTAAAATATTCTTCAATACAATGGTCAAACTGCCAATATTGTAACAATTTAACCTTAAAAGTAGCATTTGCCTTTTAAAGTGGTCTTTATTGTTCCCTATTATAGCAATGTGGCTCTATAAGCTTAGCTAACGCGAATCAGGATTTATCGACCGCGTTCAAATTACAGGTGGTCCTCTGAAGAATAGAAATGTTTATTCAACGTTTCAGAAACTTTCACCGAAATGTGACAAAATCTTTTTTGGCTGAGCAATTGGGAAAATGATGAAAAAGAAATCGCATTTCTGATGTTGAGGGATATAACTTATAATGATTGTATAGTGTGTATGTGTGTAAAAAAAAAAAAGAAAGGAAAAATTACAGTTGACACTGCTTTCAGATATAAACTAATAAAATTACACACAGTTCTTCGATAATCATGGAAAGCTCACACAAATTCCCAGAAATGATTAATTCTTGAGAGAGCGATGCTCATTTTTATTAAGGTCACGAAAACTTGGTTGTGCCACTTTTTGAGAAGTTTTCCTGTTCAAAATCATGGAGAGTCAATGAAGTTCCCTACAATTAATTGTCCCCTCCATTTAGTGCGTGAGTTTGAAAGGATCAATTCTTAAAAACCAAGTTTTTTAAAGAAGATTTTGCTCAAGTTACTCAAACATGAATCATTTTTGGCAAATGTTTGCGTTATGTAAAAGTTTTGGTTCTAATCTTGCTATACATTGAGACAAAGATGTATGTAATTGCACGTTTACTGCTATCTTCGGTTAATATTTCATTATCTATATTTGCTGATTGCAAACATTAGAAAGGATAAACTTAAAAAATTGATATCCATGATTACCTATCATCTATATCATGTATATGTCGCCTAGCAACATAGTCACTTCAAAAAAGCGGCTTCCGATTTAGTTTCATGAACTGGCTCCTTCTCAGGAAAATTTGTCCTGAGATGTGGATTTCAAACCTAGTTTGAAAAAAAATAGTAAGCGGGTGGGATGAGGTGAAAACTGGACGGTGCAGAAAAAGAACAAACAATCAAAATTTCACCTCCGGTGGGACTCGAACCCACAATCCCCGGTTTAGGAGTCCGATGCCTTATCCATTAGGCCACGGAGGCACTTGATAGTGGATAGATATGGCCCCTATTATTGAATGCTGATTGAATGCTGTTTTTTCCAGAAGCAAATGAAACATTCCAAATAATTCGTGATTTCTCCCAAATAAAAAATATCAAAATAAGCTCTGATAGCGCAATTAAAATATATTATTAAAAGACATTATTATTATTATTATTATTATTATTATTATTATTATTATTATTACTATTATTATTATCTTCCGATGAGACTCGAACCTTCAATCCCCGGTTTAGGAGACCGATGTCTTATCCATTGGGCCACGGAGGCAGCTACTTCTGTATATCGGGCAAACCATGTGCAAAGTAATCAAAGGAGCCCTAAACATCTCGTTGTTTTTTTTGTTTTCGTTTGGCTCAGCTTTTAGCAGCGCTGTAAACAAATAAATGTGTGCTGCAACCCCCAATCACTCGCCCATGCCCTCTTCCCCTCCAAAAAATAAATGTAATCGCGTTAAACGATTATATGCGATTTACAGAGGCAAGCGAAAGCAAAATAAGAACACAAGCCATATGAAATAAAAGATTCAAATCTGGTTAAAGGTGTGGTCACAGCGGGCGATCGGAGCTGTAGCGGTCCTTTAGCGGTAGGGATTTTTAATCTGCAAGGACAGACCCAAAGCTTTCGGTGTGTGCATGCGCAGAGCGTGATACAGGGTCTGACCACACCTTTAGATTGGAATCGAACCCATAATCCCGGTTAGGAGACCAATGCCTTATCCATTGGGCTGCCTACGTATACGTTGGTGATTTGTGACGCAGTTTTCAATCTTTGAAGCATAATATTGTTTCATCTTTTCATTTAGTATTTTGTTTGAATCTACGAATACGTTTGATTTTTTTTTCATTTGGGCTGTTATTTGCATTAAAACGTGGACATAATTCATGTTGTGTTCTTCCCCTACTTTACTGGTATGCATGTAAACTTATAGGAAAAAACCCATCGTGCACCACCATTCTGTATGATATAGAAAGACAAAATTTCCCCCTGCATAATTACACTTTAATTTTTATAATCACTGATCAATTCATTCGATGTAGAATCGATGTCTCATTTTAACTTGGTTTCATTCGACAAGGATTGATTTATCATCGTTTGGTATTTCCAACTTAAATTAAGTTAAAAGCTATCTTCATGTGTACAATGCTTCACCAGTGCCCCTCGACTGTCAACAAACGGTGATTTTCTTCTGGGGCCCTATTTCTATTGAGTCAACAAACAACATTTAATCCCTAATTGGGCGATCAAAATAAAACGGCTGTAATGCCGACCGAAATTTAGAAATAAATGACTTGATTGCCCCAAGGCTAATTAGGACCCCAATTCGAAAACATTCTTGTAAGTATTCTGATTCAGTCGATTGTCTTGTCCTTATATTATTGATGGGGATTCTGTAAATGTGCCAAACTGCCGAAACTGTAAACATTTTAATCGAATATTACTGGTGGTAACCTATCATAATCAGTTAATCATATGTGTGTTTTGATACCTAAAACGGCGACCAAGTGGTGATTTTTTCGTCTGTTCATTATTTTGTGTGTTTGGTGGTGGTGGGAATGGGTCAGTTTTGCTCGAACACCGAGTGGTGGCTGTTCGCTCACCGCTGCTTATCAGTGATATAACACTTCGGTGTTGCACAAGGCTAATCCTACACTCTCTCTGCTCATTTATTGCCATGTTTTTATTGATTAATGAATGAATTCACAAGTATTTTTGCTTTGCTTTTTCCTCATTCACCCTATTTTTTCCTTCTCTTCAAATTCCATACATTTTTAATTAAATTCCGGGGTATGATTAACCGATTAAGTCATACTTATTTTGATGACAATTCTTTGAAAAGACCTTAGTCCGCTATAAAAAAATTGAGCTTTGCAATTTTAAGAATAGTTTATTGTTTAATCTAANCAGCAAAATTACCCATTATTATGTGATTTTAATATTTCTTCCTATCAGTATAATCATTTCGAACCAAAATATTCATCTGCCATGTCACTTTATTCCATCAACACCTTCCAAAATGTGTACATGTGAACAAAAACGTAAAAAACAACATGTGGGGATAGCTCGAAAACTTGACCTGGTGGGACAAAATCGATGTGATTTTTGGATTCAGCGCATCAGATTCACCCTAAATCAGCTAAAAAATCGCAGACAACTTTCAAAAAGTAAAATTTTGTTGACCAGTGTTATATGTGTATTTTGATTCCCTAAACGGCGACCAAGTGGTGATTTTTTCTGTTCATTATTTTGTGTGTGGTTATGGTGATGGGAATGGGTCACTTTTGCCCGAACACCGAGTGGTGGCTGTTCGCTCACCGCTGCTTATCAGTGATATAACACTTTGGTGTTGCACAAGTCCAATCCTACACTCTCTCTGCTCATTTATTGCCATGTTTTTATTGATTAATGAATGAATTCACAAGTATTTTTGCTTTGCCTTTCTCCTTCTCTTCAAATTCCATACATTTTTATTTGAATTCCGGTGTATGATTAACCGATTAAGTCATAGACTTATTTTGATGACAATTCTTTGAAAAGACCTAAGTCCGCTATAAAAAAAATTGAGCTTTGCAATTTTAAAAATAGTTAATTGTTTAATCTAATGGTCTCGTTCAACCCCCCTCCTTTATGGACTTCCAAGTCAAAAGATATGACAAAAAAAATCATACTGTGGGAGGGGGAAACCGTCTCCCACACCTCCCCACTCGCTTCGCGAGCTCCGGCTTGATCGCTCCGCACTCTCGCCGAGTTGGCATCCAAAACTCTCTTTCTTGGGAAAAATTTAAATCCGCCCCTGCATTTCTGTTTCTTTTCCTGGTTCACAGCCAAAGCTTAGTTAATCATACAAAAGTGCCGTATTTACTTTATTGACACAAAAACAACAATAAGTCGATTGAAGCCTCGAACAACAGTTTACTCTTCGGCGTTTAGTAAAAAGAAAGACATGTAAAAGCTAGGATTATGGGATGCTTTTAAGAGGGGGTTCAACCTCACAGAGTGAACAAATGATACAAAAGCTTACGCTAAGTGCTCTCTCCAATAGATACATCACGGTCTGAGGCTAATGAAAATTGAACAATGCGATGTTATTTCACTCTTGGTTGTTGACTGATGCCCTATTCACACTTTATCTAGTGTTTAACCGGCGTTTATAGCCAGTGAGAAACCGAAAAATGTAAGTCTGAAATTGCACTTGGACTTGCAATATTAACTGATCTATCAATGCTTTATACAGTCATATAAAATGTTTGGTGTGTTTTCGGCTGTTCGCCGTATTATATAAGCGTGGATGGGATTTTAAGAATAATAATACATGTAAAAAAAAATCGACGTTGATTTAGAATCATGCAGACTAACTCCTTCAAAGCAATTGCATTGAACAAACTCTTAGTCTCTTACCACAATGATAATAAAGGTATAAAGTGGGACAAAAAGGTTCCTCCTTCACTGTCCCCAAAGATTCAGGATTTCCCTTCACCACTGTTCAACTGACATTTAAATGTTTTTTTGAAAAAGTTGTTGTTATTGTAATTTTAGATTGTCCTGTTCTAACCTGTTATACATTATTGTGTGTATGCATATACTTTCTATGTATTTTATTATTCCCTTGATCATTATCCCTATTTATGGTTGTAGTTTATGATGTTTGTATGATTTCGATTATGTTAAAAAAAAGGGGGGGGGGGCAAATTGTCTGCAGTTTTCATTCTAAATTTAACTTACAGATTAAAACACGTTTGAGGGACATGGGAAAAATCTGACTACACTCCAAAAGCAACAATGGAAACGCACATTTTGATAAAAGTTCTTTGGAAAAAATGTTATCATATAAATCGAGTAGAGTCTTAAAACTTCAAATTGTCGCTTTCCTAAAAGACTCTAGAATTTCATCGAGATGTAAAAATATTAGTTGGCCTTTGACTTAAAAAAAGGTATCAAATAACCGGCCAAATGGTGGTGGTGGTGGTTTGATGGAATAAAATTCAAATATAATTATCAAGCCTTATAATACTCGATAACAAATTATTCGAGAGCAAGCTAATGATACATCTGTTATCTTTTTCGGTTTTTATAGGCGTCGCTACTTCCAACAATTGAATTCATAGCTTTACATGTTTGTTTGTTTTTATGATAATTTTAATTGCCATAATAATCCTGATAAATCTCAAACTAATATATTCTTCGGTGTTCAGTGCTTCGTGAAAGAACTGTATGTAGGTCTCGCCTAGCGAGCTCGCTTCATCTAGATGGCGCTGTGACAAAAAGATAAATTGCAAGATCCATTACACTATTTCAACATCTCGCGGCGCTGTGGTTTTCATCATTGAGTTAAGTGAAGTAAAGTTTATCAAAAGTATGGCTAGGGCTACTAACTCTCACTCTTTGAAGGTGAGACTTACTTACTATAGTCATTTTTCGTCCTTAAATTTTGTTTCATTTGTAAAGAAAAAAAAAAGATTATAATGATCCCATACCATAGATACGGACCCTGGTGGGGAAAATTATTTTCTATCTAACCGTCAAAGATTTAACCAAAACAAAGAAATAAAGAAAGCAATATCCTATCATTCATGCTACTGAGTCTTTACCCGCTGAGAGGATCTGCCTCTTGCTACAGTTGAGTGATTTCGCTATACAATAAAAAATTCCATCAATTTTGATATTTTCTATCACATGCCAGTCAATTCAATATTCATTGTATAACATGAAAGTGGGCGATGGAATTACACTCCCATCCTGGAAATTTAGGAGACTTGAGTCATAATCCGAAGTGTTATGAACATATAAGCTCCATTGCCGTGTTGGGATGAGGGGGGGGGGGGGGGGGGGGAGGGTAAATTTAAGACTTTTTACTGAGATCCTATGCTCATATGGTGGTAACTTAATCATAAGGCTTTATTGCCTTCCCTTTTGTCTCCACTTTCGAGTTCTTTCATTTTTATATGTACATTGTAAATTGTTTTTAATGTGATTTTGATAGAAATAAAATGAAATGAAAATGAAATGAAATATAATTTATGTCAAAGAGAATTGAAATCAAACGAGGATGGGATGATTAAACCCCTTTATGCCTCCATCACAAAAATTGTAACCCTTTACCCCACCCTAGGAATGGTATATTATTATTCCCGGACACTCCAAAAATTCCCTTCATGGCAATTGATCAAAATTTGACAGAAATACTATAAACAAGTTGCAAATTGTCACAAACGTTAGATGGCGCTATGGAAAGAGCTATACGGCGCTACTGTGCGAGCTCTGTGTTCGTCGAGGAAGGATTTTAACCATCATGACCATTTAGCTTGAAGGGGAATTAAACCAGCACTTATGTGCTATCAGCAGGATGGCTGAATTACGAAAAATATGCTGTACAAATTGCAAAGTTTCAAAATTTATTTACTTTCCAAGTGCTAATTTGCAGTTCTAATCAGCTTCTTGAGTTGGCAACATACAAGCATGATATCGCTGCTGAGAATTATTCACTTTGGACACAGAATTTGATATTGTTGATATTGCGTTCATAAGTAAAATAGACAAACAATCAACTAGATTCGTCCCAAAATGTACGTGTCTACCTTTCGACCCCCCCCCCCCAAAAAAAAGAGAAGAAAAAGTGAAATTATGTGTACGGCGTGAATGGAGAAAATGCTCCTAATTGACAGTCATTTTGTGTCTGTAGGTTGCCAATTGAAGGAGCCCGTAAAGAGTGATATCAACACTTCATAACCTTTGAATGGATCACCAGATTTTCATTTTTTATCACTGTATTTGTTTCCATCAACTGACAATTTGTTTAACCTGTTAGGTCGTCGTAATTGGGTAAGCGGTTCCAACGACCAGTCAAGCCCCCAAACCCCCAAAATACGCCAGTGTTTTTTTTTTTTGTTGTCTGCTCCTCC
>BQKZ01003014.1:26057-38279 GCA_036244855.1 Temnopleurus reevesii | reverse complement strand
GTATAGACTTGGTCTGAAAAAGCCCAGTTATAATAGGGTTAAGAGTTATAACAAATATTAATCAACCAAATTATGAGGAAACATGGCATGGCCTGATAATTAATGTCTGCATTTATCTGTGTCCCAAGTAAAAGATTTTTCTGACAAAATATGTAGTTTCTGAAGTAAGTTTCTAAAATCTATTAAACGAAGGAGTAAACTCAAAACTTTAGCCAAATTGTAATGTTATATGTATGGGAGGTTGATGTTCCAAGTTTGAGATGCGAAATAAATAGGGCGCCACATGCAAGTCGGAATCACAGAGCAGCATGCTATGGAGAATCAATGCAAACAGAATTGAAAGAAATTAAATTGAATTTGAATAAGGAAACAAAAATAATTTTTTTAACAAGGTTATAATTGTTTATACTTTTATCAATAAAATAAAGCATTCTAAACATACCATGTCCTGGTAAAATGTAAAAGCTATGATAGGAAATGGATTTTCTGGGGTCTAAAACCAAGGAAATCCAAATTTTTCACTGTTAAGTGTCCTGATAGGTCATGGAAATTGCAAAAACAGCAGTCGTGTGAAAGCTAGCTTTGGTTCATGCGGAAACGAATACATGTTTTAACCTGGTAGATGGGAAATCATTCAATTGTAAAAAGTTTTTTAAAAAATTGCAATATGATTAATTGTAATGCATTCTTTGTCACCATTCCTTAATGTATAGGTACGAAAAGAACTTAATGTTCCACCGCTTCTGGTCAGTTGACGATTCACAGATCAATACAGAGTATAGCGCCCTCAGGTCAATCGTGGTGACCAACTACGAGGAGACGATCAAGATGCCGATCAACGAACCTGCTGACGGCAAGAGGAAAAGTCAGATCCAGGTATGTTACTTAGAATGAATTTTTAAAATTCAATTGATTTGATTTGATTTAAACCATTCAGGACAAGAATTATTATGCAATAAATTCTAGCACTATTCCTTTCTGAAATCGGCAACATCGTAATTTTGAATTTTTAAAAATGTGTGAAAGCATTAAAAGTTGTCAATTTGTGTGATAACGAAGGAGTTTTAGAGGTTTGATGCTTTGTCAATTTAAGAATGTGTGACAATTTAAAATGATAGTTTCCATTTGAATAATTTCCTGCTACAAACAACAAACAGTGGCACAATAGTTATTCTTTTCTGTCCCTCTTCAGAAGTATTTCTCTTCTTAAAGCTATGATTTGTTGTCATTTTTACAGGAATACGTAGATTTCTATGGAAGCGCTGGTGTGCAGCACATAGCCCTGAACACGTCCAATATCATTGAGGCTATTAGTGCACTAAAGGCCAGAGGGATGCAGTTTCTTTCTATTCCAGACAAGTATTACTCCAATCTGAGGGAAAGGCTAAAGACTTCAAAAGTCATTGTGACTGAAGACATAGATACAGTAAGTCAGAATGTGCTCTGGCTTTTGTGATAATAATAGTGCGTTTGTATGTCATCGTTTGTATGTCATCGTCATGATCACCATGACTACCGTCACTACCATTACCACCTCCTCTACCACTTCCACCACCTCCAGCACCACCGCCAACACCACCACCACCACCACCACCACCATTATTATGATTATGAAAGTGTAATTGTGTGTCATCATTATCACCACCACCACTTCTACCATCGCCTCACCCCACTACCAACACTAACATCATCACCACCATCATCACCACCATCATCACCAACATCATCACCACTACCATAAACATCTACCATCTCACATCATAAACATCACCCCCACTTTCACCACCACCCTCCACCACCACTGTCACCAAATCCACCACCACCACCACCGACCACCTCCATCACCACCACCACCACCACCAACACCACCACCACCACCACCACCACCACCACTACTAATCCAGTTTTGATCCAGGTTTGTCCTTCATATTAAACGGGGATGGCTGAATACATGTGACGTCTGCAATAATCGCTCTGTATTTCTCTTGAAGAAAGTCACCATCATCGCCATCACCTTTGTCCATCACCATTTCCCCAACCACCATTTCCCCCACCATTTGGACATTAACTCTTGTACTCTTGTAACTATGGGGTAATATTCTACATTATATCTTTTTAGCTTTAGCATATATCTCAGCTTATGCTTGCTATCAAGAAGACAAAAAAAAAACATATTTTGATTGTCAGTTAAGAGTTTTTACGACAAATATGTTTACCAATACTCATAGACTATTATTTTCTTGTTCTTTTGTTGATCATTTCAGCTGAAGAAACTTCAAGTATTGATCGACTATGATGATAATGGCTACCTACTCCAGATCTTCACCAAGCCTGTGGAGGACCGTCCAACACTCTTCCTAGAAGTCATTCAGAGAAAGAACCACCAGGTATTATTTTTTTTATTTCTTTATTTATAAAAGGCTGGGGTTGCACTGCAAGACAATGGTCGCAGCAGCACAATTATCAATGGTCCCTAATGAAACCTACATGTAAGACTCTGATGGCGCACACAGACCAGTTCATTCTACAGTTATAAACACACACACATTCACCAATACACACATGACCAAAGAACAATAAACATGCATACATGCTAACTTAAACACATGTACACACACAACGTACTTACATACACATACATACACACACATTCATGTAGAGACAAACACAGACAACGAAATGCTCATACACATAACTCAAATCGCTCAGAGTCCAAGCTAGCACGGGACCATTGACATGATCGCTACAGTGTCATCTATCCCATAGCGCCGTAAATCTGACAACCCTTTTTTTAAATTCTTACCCTAAGGGGGTGATGTTCAAAATCAACTGCAAATCAACTGCAACTTTGCAATTTGTAATGCGCATTTTCATTTGCGCATGGTATGCGCATTTAACAAGACACGCATGAAACAACGATTTTGATTGGCAAGTTCCGATCAACTGCAGCTTGCAATAAATTGCAACTTCTGAACACCCCCTAAGTCTATCCTCACACACATGTGATAATCGCAGTTCATTAAAACAAAACAAATTGTACAAAATGGCATACTTTGGAATAACTTATCTTCAATTGTATATTACGCTGCCTTACAGCAATAGGAAAACATGCACTTATCGATATGTATGATAAAAAGATATGCTATTGTCTCGAATTGTGTGTAAGATATATATGTCATGTTAAACATCCGGTAAAATTCACATATCTTAATCTTTATCAAAACTGTATTTGGGCTTAATAAGCATGGATACATTATTTTAGATTTATTTAATATGTCATGGATAAAAAGGGTATTACAATGATGTTAATGGGTAATAATACAGGCAAACCTCGTTCTAAAGAGCACTGATATACCGAGCTCTCGTTATAACAAGGTAATTTTCCTGGTCCCAACTCTTTGTATTTTATTGTATTTTGACCCTGATATAACAAGGTTTCAATATAAAGAGGTAATTCCTCTGGTCCCAACGACCTCGTTATAACGATGTTAGACTGTATTATTATATATTGAATATCTGTAGGTTTTTGCACGGATTATCAAAAGTTGTATGGAAGGGACACCAATGTTGGTACGTGAACTGGTTTGTGCTTCATAAAGCTGTGCATAGATTTAGGCACGACTCTACGAACGATTGGTGACCCTTTCTTTGATGCGATTCAGCTTCAGGTTTATCATTGACTGCAAGAAAGCGTCATTAGTCGTTGGTAGAGTCTTGTATAGATCTACGCACAGCTTTATAAAACACAACCCAGGGGTTAATTAAGAATTAAAAGAATTAAAATTAAGAATTAATCGTATCTCTATGGTACACGTTTTGCCATAGACTTGTGATTAGTATTTATCCTAAGTTTAATTTCATCTTTTATGTTACAGGCCACAGGTGTACTAATAGTTTTTATTATATGTCGAGCTCATTGCTGTTCTGTATTCTTTTCCCACAGGGCTTTGGAGCCGGTAATTTCAAGTCTTTGTTCGAGGCCATCGAGATGGACCAAGCCGAAAGAGGGAATCTCGTGAAATAAATAGCACCCTCATCTCATCGTCTGGAAGAAGAAGTGAATTTCCCTGTGCTGGTTATATCCTTCTATTGCTTCAATAATTTTCCCTTGCCCCACTGAAATCCTAAGACGTTTCCAATCGTGTGTAATAGATGCAGAGATACCAACCATCCAGGGATATAAAAGAGAGTAGAGATTAGAATGTGAATTACCATGTAGCTGAACCAAATATTTTCTATAATAATAATAATAATAATTATAATAATTGTAATAATAATGATACATGCGATATATACAGTGCACGTATCCACATATTGTGGGGTACTCGAGGCGCTTTGCATTTTTACCCTCGCTCAAGCATATCAAGGAATAAATATTCCTGCCAGGTACCCATTCACCTGAACCTGAGTTGAGGGCAGCACAATGTGGATGAATTTCTTGCTGAAGGAAATTAACGCCATGGGTTGGATTTGTATGTGCAACCCTCTGGTTAAAATGTGAGAGTCGGAACCAATACACCACGATGCCTTCATGAGGGAAAGCTCGATGAAGAATACCCGTATGCTCTAACTCCTGAGGAAATATTTGGTTTAGCTGTTGGGTGATTCACATTTTAATTTACATCATGCATGCATATTCTGGAATGGTTGGCATCTCGGTCAATGTATGGTATTCATTCTTCATCATTTTAGTTTCGCTCTTCAGATCTCATGATAACTTTGTAGCTGCTCCCTGCTACTAATGGGAATTTTATTTATGTGAGCTTGTGCTCATGGTAATCTTATATTGTAATATGTAATTCTACAGGAGACCCCTTTGGGAAGCAATTGTTAAATCAAGTTCTTGTTCACTCTCTATTCTGTCATTAACATTTTCCTTGAAATCATTCTCAAAATCTTATATTCATTTGTAATTTTCAGCATTGTTCTCGAGGTATTTATTCATGACTTGACTGAAATAGTTTGAAATAATTGATAAAGTGAAAAAGATAAAATAATTTGGAAGGAGAAGAAGAATGTCGAGACAAATGACAAGATTGCGGATAGGGGGGAAGGGGGAGACCATATTTATTTTTTCCAGAAAATGTGTGCAAAGATATTGTAGCGTAAAGAACTTGTGAAACACATCCCCTCCTTTTTCAAGAAGTTCCACTATGCCTGATTCATGTGCACTTATGGGTTTTAAATTTACTACTTTCAATTATAAATTATTTGGACTGTCTAGAATTTGAAATCTGTTTGATTTTTTTTTCATCTACACCAAGTTACGGAAGAAATACAGAACATCATTTTGCTGCTACCAAAAGCAAATGTGCTACCATACTCATGACCAACCTAGTTATATTATATACAGTCAAACCTTGTTATAAAGAGCACTGATATAACAAGCTCTCATTATAACAAGGTAATTTTCCTGGTCCCATCTCTTTTTATTTTATTATATTTTGACCCTGATATTTAGGTTTCAATATAAAGAGGTAATTCCTCTGGTCCCCATGACCTCGTATAACGAGGCTAGACTGGATTATATTTCTTTTGTATGTGGTGAATGCAACTCTAGCCCCCTTTTATCTGTAATACTGCATAAGGCCCTAATAAGATTGTTTGGATGCCCAAAATTGACATGTCTTTTTTTGGAAAAATTTCATTGGTGGATCTGAAAAAGTTTTTTTAACATGACCAGATTTCATGTAGGGAAAAAAAAGCTCCAAATCGTCTGAAAATTACTTTTTGGGTTGTATTGCACAATCATGTTTATTTCAAATTTTGCTGAAAATTTCTTATCAGGGCATTGTTTTACCAATTTGTGCTTCAAGTTACGAAGGACTTTAAGGAAGATTTGGATACATTAACGGCTGTATGTATGCATAAGATTATCTATCATTCAGCGCAAGAACTGATACCAGTAGTCTGTAAAGTTGTTCCTAAAGTCTTTTGTAACTTGGTGAAACACCTTCATGGTTATATCTGTCATTTTTTCGAATAAGCAACAAAAAAGGTCGGTTAAGGGCAGCCAAACAATTTTTCTTTGTCTTAGGGGATGTTGCTCAAAATCAACTGCAAATCAACTGCAACTTTGCAATTTGTAACGCGCATTTTAATTCGCGCATGGTATGCGCATTTAACATGACGCGCATGAAACAACAATTTTGATTGGCACGTTCCGATCGACTGCAATTTGCAATCAATTGCAACTTTTGAACAACACCCCCTTAGTCATCTAATCCAAAGTTGCATTACCACAATGCATTTAATGAGCTTGAACTTATCTGGAACTTTTTGCCAGATAATGATATAAAAACTTTAGATTTGATTTTACATCCCCTACATGGTTTATTAAGGCTGAAAATTATATTTTTCCCTATACTTTTGTTTATTTATTTGCATGTGTTTCCAACAGCCACCTGATTGTGTTTTAATCCACTTATTTAATCACGCACAAAGAATTGTATTGTATATTTTGTTGGAAAATATATTGGTAAATAAGATTATATTGCGTATCATGGACTGTTACAAGTGTTTTTTTCCTTCCTCGGTTGGTTGACTTTTTTGTGTGATTAATTGTGTAAGAAATAATCCAGCATGGCTGATAACATATTATTTTTAAGATTTTATTTTTGTGTTCCTGCAATTGATATCATGGCAACCATGATTAGACAAAGAATTGTGTGAAATTGGCAATAAGGACGTTTGTTGAAGCACATTATATATTTTTCCCTTGAAATGCAGAATGCTACTTATTGCTGCACTGCTAATGCTATGGTAATTATGCTACATTGTAAGAGCGCTCAAGGATGACTTACAAAGTCAGTGTCAGGCGCTATATAAGAATGTATAATTATTACTACTGTTATTGAGTTCTTAGCAATACCAAATATGTTTATAATGGCCATTAAATGGAACCAGAATGAATAATAATTGCAGACAATCTGTACAATAAGTCTTTCTTTAGCTATGAAGATGGGCCAGGCCCGACTCTCTTTAATGCTGTTTTCTGTTTCTGTTTGCCACTTTGAAAGTGTTTTCCCATCTCTAGCTTCATAATATATGGTTTCTTGTATTTGTCATTTGTTGTGAATTAATCACGAATTCAAATCAAATTAATAATCGCTGTAGACACCTAGCCCCAGATTAAAAAGTTTGTGCAAACAGTTATAACTTTGTCTATTTTGTATTTAATAGATTACTTATATCCATGCTCTGTTTTAACATGCTTTTGACTCTTCATCCAATTCATGAAACTTTATTATTAAACTTCATTTTATAATAGTATGTAGATTTTTTCAGTGATTTAAAAGGAAAAAAAATTATGGTGATTAATGTTAATTGTTTCATTTCATCATTGTATAATGGGAGCTTGTTTTAGTTTTCTTTGTTTTTATGATAATTTTTAGATAATTTAAAGGCAGCTGTAAGTTTTTATTTTTAAATATTGAAATCCTAGCCGTACACAGGATATCTCACCACCGATTATAGATCCAAACTGTGAAAAGCAGATAGCGCTATTCAGTTTTCACCTTAAACGATACATAGACATTGGGGTTCCCACTTTCAGATATGGACATTCGTGCATGTGCGTTAAAATTTGCAAGGTTTGAATCTTTCAAGGTTTTACATTGAAAAATTATTTTTGTTTCACATTCTGTTTTATATATTTTCTCATTATTACACCATGGGGTGTTTCTTCGATGCAGAAAAATTGGCACTTAACCCATAAACTGCTACATTCGTGGCCTGAGAACTTGAAACTGCCATACCAAAAATCTGTGTGCATGATAAAGGGCTACAAAACTTTTGTGCATAAACCACTTTCTCAAATATCCATTTGATATTAGTTGTCAATAGTCATTCATGACTCTTAGCTGAAAAGGATTTTTCCACACTTCAGTAGCATTGCACAATGGACAGATATGTTCAGCCCTGTGTTGAATTCTTTCTTAGCTTATTATTGATACACTCATTATTGATACACACAGAGCTTTAGAACAGGGCTTTAATTTTCACTTTGATTTGACTCCTAGTCCTAATTACATATTCAAAGCATTGTTTTGGGAGAGATCATATGCTAAAACACTAATAACTTTTGCCAGAATATTGTACATTATTTGAATGTAAGTTGTGTAAATTCCAGCATCATACCACTAACATTTTTAACATAAATAGAGGTAAAATTAAACTACTTTTGTGTGGAATTTATTGCATCAAGAATAGTGTTCAATAGTTTATGGATTAACCAAAATGATACACGTAACAAGTGCATCGAGTCCCCTATCCGGAAATCACTTCCCCACCTCCAACAGTTCGATAGTGATGGTATCGTGGAATATCATTTGATGTTGCCTATTATCGATGGCAAGAATTGGCACCACAGAATATTCAATGGGCTTATAATATTTTTAACAAATTCTTTTGTTAATATTTTTATTTGATGTAAAACATGTTTACCCCATGGAAAAACACAATATTAGCAATCATCAATTACTAAGTATTAAAAAAAAACACGAATTTTTTGTGTGTTCTGGACTGTGTATGTATGGGGAAAACAGATGTTACACAACAAGTTAATAAACCCTATCAAATTGTTCTTTTAAAGCTTACCATTTCTTTCAGCGTGCCCTGTATCGTCCGTGTTTTCACGAAGTGACGGGAGCCAGAGGGTATTGTTACATGAAATAAGTTACAAATCCATCGAAACGTGTCCTTCTATAGAATGAACACGTTGTTCGATATGATGCCCGTTGAATTGGCGCTATGTCGGGATTTCTTTGTCCTCATGAAACTATACCCTTTTGCTTCGGTCACTTCGTGAAGACACTGACAATATATGCAAAAAGCAATGATCAATTAAAAATTATTTTTTGATAATCTCTGATGAAGACTTGGATTACAATGTACGGTGCTCTGTGAGGAAAGATTTTTTTTAATAGTAGATGCTGCAACTATTAGGTTTTTGGCAGATGTTGCCATTTTATATTCTATTGTGTGTGTAAGATGGTCTTCATATAAAAGCATTCAAAATTGTATCTGTTTCAAGTTGTATTAAATTGAATTATACTAATCTGCTCTTGAAAGCTCAAGTAAAGTATTGGTAAAAGCGATTATTTTTGTTCCCAAATTTTGTCTTCAAATCTGAATTAAATAAAACATGTTATCATAAATCGATTGCGAAAAAGATTGTATGAAAAATGAATGAGTTTTTGTAAAGTTATAACCTAAAATGTGCAAAAAAAATCCCAGGCTCGAGTACCCCAAGACCGTAACAATGAACCAATGTTTTCTTTCTTGATTAAGCATACCTCCTCGTACATAGAATTGGATGAAAATTTCATAATTTCATTTTTGTGTATGTGTAAAATTATACATGTATCACTAAGATGTTAACGATATTGACTTTTATCATGCACTTCTTTCATGTTTTTCCTTTACATGCATTCACCGTACAGCTGATTGAGAAATATAAAATTATGGAAAGTTCATATTAGCTTTGAGCATGCTTTGTTTAAAAAAGCGTCTTGGACGTGTCAGAAAGGTTGGTTCGTATTATGTAAAAAAAAAATGGTCGAGAAATTAATCGAGTTGTTTTGCTTGTAGTTGTCAATGGAGAAAAATATAATTCGAACAAATTCAAAGTTTTGTTTGATGTCAATGATTTTTTTGTATATACTCATGACTAAATTCGAGAATTAAACCCAACTCCAAGAGTTAGAGTGGGATTTCACCGAGACCTTGATGTGCTCTCATTGGATGGAGAAAAATATGATTATCAAAGAGTGAAAATTTTAGCAAAATCAGACAATGCATTAAAAGGTTATGAACTTTCAAAGTTTTTATTTTCCTTTTTGGTTTCTATCTTTTTTTTTTAAATTGTTTTTTTTTTTTTGTATTTTTCTTTTTTTTTATACTCAGAATTTCACATTTTGTTCCTTTTAGTGAAAAGTAGACAAGGAATTAATAAGATTCATCCCAAAATGCAAAGAGAATCATTATGTCCATACTATACTTGAAGAGAAAAGTAAAATTTTGTCTACTTCTCTCCAAAAAGTAGACTAAAAACTTGACATTCCTTGTACAAAGTGAATGGAGAGTTCTGTTGGCAGCCATTTTGTGTGCCTGTAGGTTGCCAATTTGCCCATGAGGGGCTTAACTAATAATAATGAAAAAAAATGGAAATTCATAACTTTTGATCGTCCAACTTTGCTCAAATTTTCACATTTTGTTCATTTTATTTTTCTTCATTTACTGACATCACATCAATGTGTGGGTGAAGTTTCGTCTAAGGTGCATACTACAGTTTGTACCTTTATATGCCAACAGTCCAGTATAGTGGAAACTCGGTATAAAGAGATCTGATATAACGAAATATCCTATCCAAAGAGGTATAAAATCTGGTCCCAGCTCTTTGTATTGTTTACTTAACTCTGCTATAAGGAGATTACTGCTATATATTGTGTTGATTGTCCCAAGCACCTCGTTATACTGAGTTTCCACTGTATTCCACATAGTGCATTTGCAAACAGCCCAGTATAGTGGAAACTCGGTAAAGAGATATCTGATATAACGAAATATCTGATATAAAGAGGTAAATAATCTGGTCCCAGCTCTTTATAGCGTATTGTTTTTAACTCTGCTATAAGGAGATTACTGCTAGATATTTTGATGGTCACAAGCACCTCGTTAAACTGAGTTTCCACTGTATTCAACATTGTGCATGTGCCAACAGCCCAGTATAGTGGAAACTCGGTATAAAGAGATCTGATATAACTAAATATCTGATATAAAGAAGTACGAAATCTGGTTCCAGCTCTTTATAACGTATTGTTTTTTTATAACTCTGCTATAGATAAGGAGATTACTGCTATATATTTTGATGGTCACAAGCACCTCGTTATACTGAGTTTCCACTGTATTCGACATAGGGCCAACCATTAAAAAAAGGCCTAGGCACCTTGACCATATTAAAGATATCATTTCGTAACGAAACAAATGAGCAACTTTATTTAATCAAAATTGGTCCAGCCGATCAAAAGTTGGGACTCTTCTTGTTGAGCAATAATGTGAGGTGCAGATTGGGACGATTAAAAAGTAATCTACCTGGTGGATTGTCTTGGAGGGCAAATCTGGGGCCTGTAACATAAAGAGATACGATACATTTTGCAATTAATCGTATCTCTTTGGCACATACTTTGCCAAATATTTACGATAATATTTATTGTAAGTTTAATTGCATATTTTTATGTTACAGGCCCCAGAGAGATTTAAAAAAAATAATCTTTGAATCAGATTAACATTTTCATATCAAGTTAGATTGATATTTAATGATTTCTTGAACCCATTTCTTTCAGCATGCCCTATATCGTCCGTGTTTTCACGAAGTGATGGGAGCTAGAGGGTATCGTTACACGAAATAAGTCACAAATCTATTGAAACGTGTCCTTCAATATAATTAACACGTTGTTAGATAGGATGCCCGTTGAATTGGCGTTATGTCGGGATTTCTTTGTCCTCATGACACTATACCCTTTGGCTCCCGTCACTTCGTGAAAACACGGACAATTAATTCAACCTGTCGATTGAAATTAAATGAAATTAATCTAAACGGATTAAAATCATTAAAATCATTCATAATCAACCTATCTTGATGTAAAAGTGCATTAAAAAATGTAAAAAAAAATGATCTTGTTTCAGATTTGTCATCCAGGACAATCGTAATAGGTTACTCCTCAATCGCTGCTCTCTCTTTTGAGCAAAAAAAAATCGTTTGGTTGCCCTCCATCTGTTCGGTGGACCCTCTGAAAATGGCCCGACCTGAACATTTTTTGTTTGCTTTCCACTTGCATTGAAACATCATCGTAAAACTATAGATAAACATGTGGAATTTGACCTGAGAAGTCATTTTCAGACGTTTATTGGCGGTTATCTCCATTCTAAGTCTTGTTTTCCTCATAACTTGTTGGAATTCTGCTCCAGAACATAAATAACAAATAAACAAATCCGACTGACCGATGCTTTTTTTCCTTAAAAATATGGCATTTGACTGCAACCAAACACTTATTTGCCTAAAAATGCTAAAGGTAAACGTATACATGATGTTCTCTTAAAGACCAGAGCTTGAGCAAAATCAACCAGGCTTCAATCGAGGGCTTGATATACATATAGCATAAATACAGATGACTGAATGTCGAATTCTCTCTCGTTACCTTAATAAAAAGCACTAAATATTAT
>BQKZ01003013.1:23072-56964 GCA_036244855.1 Temnopleurus reevesii | reverse complement strand
ATAATTGGTACATGTTATACCTGTCTCTTATACACATCTAGATGTGTATAAGAGACAGCCCGTAGACAAATGGGGAGTCGCAAAATTGAGCTAACCTCAGGGCATGAAATTCTGGATATGCCCACAATCATATTCCCAAGAGCTACAAGCACAATATAGAATTTGCCATAAATAATTGCAGCTACAGTACATGTACTAGTAACCTATTATTTTAGAATATATTTTGGGAGATGATTTCTATTCCAGTTATATTTCTGTTTGAAGTTTAATTTTGAAGTTTCTTTTTCAATGGCCAATTTCCCACCACTGTACTGCTTTTGCGTTTACATGTAAGAAGCTCTCGTGTTGTTCAAACAAATATAAACTGGAGATAAATATGCAGAATCATATTTAGGACCAGAAGTACTTGTGATTCATATCAATTAGAAAAGAGAACAATTTCATCAACATCATTTACGCAAAGTTTAAGATGCAACATATGGAATACTTTTATAATTCTAAAATGTTTAATAAAATGACTTTGAACAAAATATGTGCAAAAATGAATAATACCTGTATAAAGTGTAAATGACCCTAGGTCAAGTCTTTGTATTTGCGATGGATGCTTTCTAATTAATATTTCACAGAAAATCAATCAAATCAATAGCATAGAGCACCGATTCACGGGGCTACGGTATTTACAACCTTGACATTGCAAGTATATTTGCCAGATAAGCTTTGCATCACTTAATTTTTTTCAGATAATCACATTCTATTTTTAAATTTATGAATATCTTGTCACATATAGTGAACATTACATTCTGTACCCCCTCCCCCAAGGAAAGGTAAAGAGGGGGAAATGAAATTATTTATTACATGTTGATAAAAGAGAAATGAATTAAAAATAATTAAAAAAGAAACATTCTAATCCGGACAATATAAATCGCTTTATAAACAGTACGTGGCCTTTACCGTTTCATAATTATTTTTTTTTTTTAAAGATCCTTTTAGATATTTTGAGATTCAAATTCTTTTAATGGAAGTAAAGATCTGACAGAATGATTCCATTCCTTATCAACATAAAAGCAAAGAGAGCTATGGCATGAATAAAGTTTTCTCCATTTGATCAGATAGAAACCGATATGAATCTGATTATGAAGCCAGTAAAATGAATAGGCTATTCAACACAAATTCCATTCATACATTCTCTGAATGATTAAGCAATGATCGCTCAAAAGTATGTCTATTTCAACATTTCTTTCGGGCAAATCAACTTTCTGACAGCTCTCCTTCTATGCCAAAATGAGATGTTTGTTTTTGTGACCTACGTGAATGTATAAACATGGAAAAATTGCACTTCATAGTTTGTAGCACAGTATTGTTTAGTAGTGGTCTAATATTCTGCTCTTTTTCTGCTTTTATGATTTTCCTTGCTATTTTGTTGGGGGGATTGTCATTGAAAAAATTGTACATTTTGTAAATTGCATTGATTTTTTAGATAAAAGCAAAATTTTCCTTATTCTGAAAGACAAAGTTTATGTGGAATACAAGGCCTAATGGTCAAAAGGGTATCTTTATATTCATCATATGATATGACACACCTGGAGGGAAATATGATAGATAGAAAAAACAAGATTGAGTTGTGAAAGTCTGACCTTGCATCCTCAAGTAAAGCAAAATAAACAACAACTGACATCAAAACTTGTAAATTCGACAAGGCCAAGATATTACCTTACATTCAGCTTAATATTTCTAAATAAAATATAATTAAAGTTCTGAAGTGGGAGATGGATTCCTCTGTAAGCAATTCTCAAGTTAAATTATATAATTCAACTAATATTTGGGCCTTTCCATGGAATTGGGTCAACTTTTTCATGCGATGTCCATGTAACAAGGGTATTGATTTTCTCTCTTCACCATTAAGATCAATTTAGATGATAGATCTCATTAAGGTTTAAGTTTTAATAGAAAAATTACCCACATATCTCAATAATATTCATTTATACAGAAATCTCTTCTGGATTTGAAACAAGGAAAATACTAAAATTTATTTTTGTTACAGGGGCATTGATTTTCCATTTAGAACCCAATCATAATGATAATCCTGATGTTCTGTATTCAGATAAGAATTAGGATCACTTATACATCCTTCATTTTTACACTACCAGTCAACCCCACCCTCTAAATATTATAATGTAAAAGTCAATATTTTAAGGGTCTATTAAAATTTTTATTGAATTTCAGACATATTTTCATATCATTGTAAACAAGTCTATGGGCATTATAATGATTTATTTTTACCGAATTCATAATCAAGAAAATAGCGAAAATTCCAGCTTATTCTGTATGCATCCCCCCCTCCTCATCCCCACACCCTGAAAGCCAATGAACTATCTCTCACCCTCCCCACTCACTGACTTCGAAGTGCACTCAGAAGTGCAAAAGATCACAAGTCAATCCTGCCAGAAACCTTGCACCTGCAAAGCGTTCCCATGGCGAGCATGTTTATAGATGTTACCAAGGTAACTGGGTGATTCTGTCATGTTTATGTAAGCCTCTCCATCAAGATGGTACAGAAAGAAGGGTGCATGTTTATATCATGCTTATACCATGATTAAACATGTGTCAGTCTCTAATGTAAAACCCTGGGAACATACTTGTAGACAAATGATTTTGCTCAATAAAAAGATATTCCAATAATTGTTTGACAAGGATGTATTTTCTTCCATAGTCTGCAAACAATCACAACTAGATCCATCAATCGTCGGCACTCTCCCTTTATTCATACATTATTTGTCTAAATACATGGCAGCTGGATATAATAATCGACATTCATTGTATTTTTTAATCTGATTTTGTGGTATCATAATGCAATAATTGGTACATGTTATACAGATGTTAATTAAATTTGATAAGCAGAGAAAGATGCAATATATTTGATGTAAATAGGATAAACCACCACCAGGCTTTGAAAATACATTACATATGAAAGCTTGTAGCATTCAGAGACTTTATAAACACAAAAGTACCCACCTGTTTTTCAAATATAATCTTAAAGGAGAACTTCACCCAGACATTGATGTGCGCTCAGTGGATGAAGACAAATACAATGGTAAATCTGTGAAAATTTGAGCAAAATCCGACAATCCATTCAAAAGTTATGAATTTTCAAAGTTTTGATTTACACCCCTCATGGGCTCCTCAAATTGGCAACGTACAGGCACAAAATGGCCGCCAACATGGAGAACTCTCCATTCACTTTGCACATAGAATTTCACATTTTCTTCTTTTTCTCGTAAAGTAGACAAAATTGTACTTTTCTCTCTTCAAGTATGATATGTCACATTTTGAATCTGCATGCATTTTGGAATGAATTTTTCTGATTTATTCATAACTCATAACTTCTGAATTCATAACTTTTGAATGGATTGTTGGATTTTGCTCAAATTTTCACAGCTTGATCATTGTATTTTTCTTCATCCACTGAGAGTGAATCAATGTCAGGGTGTAGTTCCCCTTTAATACTTAATATGTTCTTAGTTTTATCAGGGTTGATGTATATAAACAGTAGCACATAAAAGGATTTGATGTAAACTAATATCCTTTATTTTCTGTGTTAATGTAACCTCTCCTTTGATATGTTTTGATGCTACTTGGTGTCTGATTCATATTATTTATGGGAGTATTGGACAATGCTATGCTTCTTTATTTCATAGACAGGCACTTAACACTTTACTGTAGCTGGGGATAGTGGAATCATAAACTAACCAAATACTGAAGCTGAGGTTTATTCTTAAAGATACACTATCCACATTGACAGATTATTATAAATTTTGAAAGAAACTGAAAACATCACTTTTTGTTTAAATCCACCCTCTAATAGACAAACATTGGTTAATCTATGTCACAAGATAAAATGTATCCATGAGACCTCTGGTGTTTGCTCTCTTTTTTTTTGTTGCTCTGACTGAAGAGTATACGTTCTTGGAACAATCATTGACAGAAAGTGATTTATTGTTAAACCCTGAAAACGCTATTTTTGGAACTGTACTTTACATGAAAAGGCACAATGTTGGTATATCAGAAGCATCCCACAGAGTTATTCATGAACAAGTCCAGTGGGATTTTGAGTGACGAAAATTCTATGCAGCCAGGACATAAAAGGCAAATCATTCTTCATGTTTAGGTAATTATTCCACTGCAGTCTCCATAATGAGTGAGGGACCCATCTGGGGGTTTGACAGGTATAATTACAGGATGTAGTGGAGTAATTAAAAAGGGTGTTAGACACCAGGGGCCCTGATTACAAAATACCCAGCAAAGCATGAAACAAGATGATGCCATTCTTTAGAGTGATCTTGAATCATCTGGCAAAAAAATCACTTCAAGAGATTAAAGGGAATAAATTATGATTAGTACATTTGTGAAAAGTAACAGAGACTGGAAGCTCCCATGTTAGATGTAGAAATAGATACACAAGTATAGCAGAGAATGGTGATGAGAAGGAGAGCAATAAGCCAACTCTTCATCAACTACTTATCATATCTTCAAATAGTGCATTTGTGGAATGGTTTTAAAGACTGTTCATATGATCATAAATTGGATAAAACAGTAGATTCCCCAGCACAGCAAAGGATGTTAATAAGAAGTAGAAAAGTGAGCTCACTCAATAGTACAGTTTGTTAAAAAAAAATTGTGGAAAGGTAACAGAGAATGATTACAAGATCCTAATTAAGATGAAGCAACAGAGTCCCAAGCACTGCAAAAGATGATGATGAAAATTTAAGTTATTCCTCTCTTCAACAATATTTTGACACATTTGTGAAACGGTTATGAACGCTGGTTACAAGATCCCACTTAAGATGGAGCAAGAAAATCCCAAGCACAGCAAAAGATGGTGATGAAAAGTGGAAAAATGAACCGACTCTTCATCCATATTCTAAAAAAAAAAAATCGCATTTGCTGAATGGTTGAAAAGAATAGTTACAAGATCCCAAATTAGATAGGGCAAAAGTGTCCCAAGGACAGCAAAGAGTGGTGATGAGTTGTTAATAAGTGAGCCAATATATCTTCATCAATATTTTCATATCTATAAGTGCATCTGTGGAAAGGATACGTTGTCTGGTTACAAGATCATTTATTGGATAAAAACAGCATATTCCAAGCACAGCGAGGAATGGTGAAGAAATGAGTCCTGCATGACGCTTAGTCTTTATATTAGGAGATATTATATTTGTGGAAAGGTTATATAGACTGGCTACAAGAGTCCAAATTAGATGAGGCAACATAGTCCCAAGCACCGCAAAGGTTGGTGAAGAGTAGTGGTCCCACTCTCTCTCTACTTACATTTGTGATGGTAAGGAAGAGAATCATCCTCGTGCCTGAAAGACCCATTCTTTGATTTGGGCCTGGGGAAGGGTTGAGGGGAGGGGCTCCTACCTCTGGGGGATTGGATGCCCCCTTTGAAGCTGTTTCGGGGGGACCTGGAGACGGGGGATCTGGTGGTGGGCGATATGAGAGGGGGTGGGGGGCTACGCAGTCTCTCCATTATAGGCTCTGGTTCGTCAACCTGTAAGTCTGGTATGGGGACTGAATAAACTTGCAATAAAGACTACATCTTTAATACATGATCAATCTTCTTCCATCTTTCAGTTGCATTTAGGAAACATTTTTAAGGGAAGTAAGGTACTACCAGCTTCTCTTGATTGGCGAATTGAATGTGAGCAATCTGCCTTATTTTTTAATTGTAAATGCTTTTAATACTGATATAAATTCAATTAATTCAATCAATAATTACAATGTTTAGGCGATGCATTACGTTGCAAAACAAAATGATAAATAAATTGCATGCAAATGATAACACAAACACAAACATTTCATGCACTAAAACTTCAACAAATTATATTTAATTTATTTTTTTTTCCTTTTTTTTATTCTTTTTTTTATTATTTTTTTTTTTTTATTATTATCATTTTTTTTATTATTAATTATTTATTTTTTTTAACTATTTTTCTTTTTTTTTTTTTATCATTTTTTATTTTTTTTTTTTTTTTTTTTTTTTATTTATTTTTTATTTTTATTTTTATTATTTTTTTTTTATTTATATTTTTTTTTTTTTTTTTCTTTTTTCTTTTTTTTTTTATTTTTTTATTATTTTATTTTTTATTTATTTTTTACATTTTTTTTTATATTTTTTTTTTTTTTATTTTTTTTAATTTGTTTGTAATTTTTTTTTTTTTTTTGTTTTTTAATTTTTTATTTATTTTATTTTTTTTTTTTTTTTTGGTAATTAAATTTTGAAATTAATTTTTTTTTTTTTGCTTGAGAGAAGCATTCCCTACTTACTTTGTTGGCGTTGATTTGCCATGTGATGTTGCTGCACTGGGGGTGCCGGCTCCTTTGGTACTTCCACTCCAAGGGCTTGTCCCAATACATGAGCTGTGTATATTATGTTCAATTGTACAGTAGACAGACAGGCGATTCGCAAAGAAGTTGATGCAACGATGAGAGCCAAGCATAAAAGAAATAAAAAAAGAATTAATGATGAAACATTAATTACTGCATTATCAATCTTTTTATATAATAGCTCATCTCTGTATACCATTGCAAAACAAAATGATGCTCAAATAATGCTTTAGAATTCACAGCAAAGTGCAGGGTTTTGTTAATTTTTCTTCTAGGAGGCACCTGTAATTTGTGATTCACTTGAGATAAAATTATCAAACCGATGAGGAAATAATTTTCATACAAACAGGAAAAAATCACAATGCTGTAAATTTTGCCACCTTGCCAATTGTAAGCCCCCGTCACATAGGGCACCAGAAGCAATACGATTCAACATTACTCTTTCTTTTGAGGCAGTTAACTGTTACCTGAACAAGGAGTTGTGTTGAATCCTTTTGCTTCCTGGGCTCTATGTTACCGGGGCTTGAACAAGACCCAATATAACAGTCTGCATGAATTCAAGATCCAAGAGCAAAAACATAATAAAAATAATGCCATATTATTTTCATATTGCAGGAAATGCCAAAGAATTTTTTAGAATGCAAGATGAATATGAATTCCAATCATTTTATACCACACCATCTTGAACTAATGAAATGATGAAATGAAAGGATGGAGTATCTCTTGCAGAATAATTTGCGACGCAGTAGAAATTATTGCAACACCGAAAAACAACTGTTCACAGCAAAAAAGGTATATTTCATTTAACAATAAAATAATCATGTATTTTCTTCTGAAACATGATTATTTTATACGAATATACGAGCAGAATGTTGCAATTTTTTAGATTAAATCTTAACACACATTTCCACATCAATAACTATCTAACAAAAAAGACAATTGCACACATTTAAGAACATGAAAATTCTGGAAACTTCAAAAAGTAAAGAAATGCAAAGAATCATATCACATTTTGAAATCCATTTTGAGCCAAAACGCTAAAAAAAATACCCACACAAAACATAAAGACAAACAACAAAATATACAACAACACTTCAAATGTGCTTGGCAGATTCAAAGTATAATCTCACATGCAAACATGCAACTCAATTACCATTGTTGCATAATCCCATTGTGTTTATAGTATGTTAATACTCAAATGAAGTTGACATGAACATAAACAGTAGTATACAAAATGCCACTTTATGCCAACTACTGTATTTACAACCCAAAATGAGAAAGTAGAGATATTTTCAAAATTTCCAGACCAGTTTGACATTTTAGTGTTACTATTTTTGTGTTTTTGACAGTACATGTACATATACATATATCTACATGTACACTCAGAAGTGCATCTTACAGAGTATAAATTCTCCTGAGGCCAACCAATATCGCAAAATGAAATCACAACAACAAAATGTCATCTTATGCAGGATATGAATTACCATTATTGGCCTGCACACACTTAATGAAACTTTAATGTCATAATATCAATCTCTGTTTCAAAGTGCATGGTATTAACAATGCTAGTCAATAATGGCATGACTGATTCAAAGAGAAAAGCATCTAGATATAACAGACATGATGGGTTGATGATGTCAATCTACATCAATGAAGGAAAATCTATACAAAAAAAATCATTAAAACAAGGGCCCTCCATTATCAATTCTGAGCATGCACTCCATTACCCTTTGCAGGTTATTCAGTACCTGCTGGCATACTCAATAATTTCCACTTTAGTTGAACACCCAGGATCTTTGATATTAATTGAACCTAGTGTGTGCCAATGCAAGCCTTGACTGCACTAAATACATGTACACTTTTACCAAGCAGGATAACTTCACCTCAGCAAATGAATAATTAAAGGGGAATTACACCCAGACAATAATGTACATGTACTATCAGTAAATGAAGATAAATCAGATGAACAAACTGTGAAAATTTGAGCAAAATTGGATAATCTGTTCCAAAGTTATGAATTTTCAAAGTAATCATTTCCACCTGTGCTGGGCATCCTTGAATTGGCACGCGTATAGCTAATTAGCATAATTTGTGATGTAATACGTGGAGAACTCCTCAATCACTTTGTATATAAATTTATTGAAAATGAAGCAGTATCATATTTCAAATGAGGAATCAATCCCGTTCTTTCTGGAATGCTTGCAGAATTGGTGTTGCTATAATATATTTAACCGAAGAAACAAAATTTTGTCTACTTTTCTGTAAAAAGAGGAAAATGTGAAATTTTGTGTACAAAGCGAATGGAGAGTTCTCCATGTTGGCAGCCATTTTGTGCCTGTACGTTTGCCAATTTAAGGAGCCCATAAGGGGTGTACATTTGTAAGTCAAAACTTTGAAAATTCATAACTAAATTCACAGTTTGTTAATCTTATTTTTCTTCATTTAATGATAGCAATTTAATGTCTGAGTGTAGTTCCCCTTTAAAGACAGATATTAGGATATTCCACATTTGATTGGATGACCCTTTTTGCCTTCAAAATTTATTGAGGAAGTTTTCCTGTTTGATACAATATACACCCTGTACATACAATATTCCTGAACATAAAGACATGAAATTAAGTACCAGTAGATTTTTTTTTAAATGATTCAAAACCAAAAGTAAATCATCATCACTCAGCTTGCTTCCTGGTTTCATTGTTTAAAATTTATCATTATTCTGATAAAAAGTTTTAACTTGAAGACTCTAGCAAGAGAGTATTCACCCATTCTCGCTACATGAGAGAAAATCAGAACAACTTCATAGTAAATCAAAATATACATGTACATGCAACCCATTAAAACTTTATTTTATCTTTTTCTTAGGGGGGATAAGATGACACCAACAAAGTTGTCTTAACAGAAATGCAACTTGCTGGGATGCTATAGTTGTCAGAGGACCTGAAAATCATCTGAAATGCAATATTTTATACACAAAAATGCAAGAACTATGACTTGAAATTAAATTACCAGTGCTTGAAATCACAATTTTTCTGAAAACTGGCATCCCTGTACTTGTCTCAAAACAATTCATGAAACCACAAACACATTAACACTTCCAACAGCTTACACAATGGGTGACTTCAAGTACGGTGTTGAACGCTGGTGTTGGTGTTGCAGCAAAACCAACACCAGCCTCAACACCAAACTTGAAGTCTGTTGGTGTTTGGGGTAGACCTCGCAAGATTCTGACGTACTTCCGGTCGTTTCTGTATCACTCCTGTAAACTGACCAACGGTGTTGGAGCTCGGTTTACGGACCGTTTTGCTCTCTCAACATCAACACCAACACCGAACACCGTACTTGAAGTCACCCAATGAATCAAATTGAAAAGTGCTAAAATTATAAAATCCAAACATTTACACCAAGCACCACTTGTCAATGAAGAAATGGCATGATGAAGAAGCCATACACCCATGCTTGTTTTCTTTTCTATTCAAAAGATTTACCAAATGATCTATGATCTACAAATGATTTTCTATCTAAATGTAGTTCACGTTGGCTTGCAGGGTGATGATTTTAGACGTATCTCAGAATTGCCCATATAACTCAATGTATACACACACTAATCTTAAATAAATTGACTAGAAAAAACATTGAAATATGCTAATCCAAATTTGAGCTCATCAGGAATCATAGGGGATCATGCAAATTCAGGCATGCTCTTCTAAAATAGATTGATAAATTTTTGCTTTCAAACCTTGCATGATTACAAATGAACTTAAAAATATGATTAGCTTCATTAACACATGCATAGGAAGTATTGCTAGTAGAGTTTGATCAATTGCAAATCAACTGCATATCAACGACAAATCATATTTAACTTCAGAAAGAGCGACACAATAATAATAATAATAATAATAATAATAATAATAATAATAATAATATTCGCAATTATACAGCGCTCTTCAATACTAATATAAATTCAAATAATAGTATTTAACTTGAAATCCAATATGATGCGCATGAAAAAAGGTATAATCTAGTCTCGTCATCCCGAGGTTGTGGGTTCCAGTCCCACCCGGTACAGCCTATGATTTTTTTCATAGCCTCCGAGTAACTTCAAACTGCAGTAGGGTGTGAACCCCTTTTTGGGCCGTTCGTGACATTATATTTATTCTATGAAGAATTATTTTTCTCTCTAAAACCTGGCAAAAATGAACACACGTGCATGAATGTAAGTAACCGGAAGTGCTCTTCCTAAATCAAATGAGTTATTCAAGATGAAAAAAAAATGCAGTTCTTCATTTTCAAATATAGTAGGCGGTGAGAATTGCATGTGGTATAATTGGTGCCAGATATTTTGTCCACTTTCTCAGTCTGCCGTCATCCTCATGGAAGAATTATTGATCGTCTGTTCAATGTATTCATAAGCAATACAATAATGCATTTAGGCACAAACATCAACCTTTGAAAAATGCATATCATGCAGCAATAATTTCTTTTTGCAATAACTTCTAAGAAACAAGGTGACTTGCAGAGAACCATTGAAAACACATGCAGCGTACCATGCTTCTTAATATTTACAATGTATTAGAGCCATGCACACCAAACATTATATAACAGAATAAAGTGAAACGTTACAGTACCTGGACAGCTCTGAGATAATGATAATCCTTTGATAAAAAGTGAAAATAAGTTCAAAGAGCAGGTTTGGTTAATAGTATTTGGAAAGTTTAATGTACTTTGAAAAGGAACAACAATAAATAATTCTCATATAAACTGAAAGTATTGGACCCTTTTCTCAAACCAAGTTATGTAAGAAAGATAAAAATGAAGAAAATTTTATGTAATTAATGTGATTCAAGTTTGACAATAATGATCTCAAACGCAGCTGACATGACTGGCCACATGGAAACAAATAAGTGGCCAGACCTGCCAATGGTTAAGAAATGATACCATTATCATATTGCACTGCAAATCATACTGACAACTCTTTGGCAAAATTATATAGGCCTACTCATGTAAAGGCCCATGATCACGGGGTGTGGAGTTGAGGATGCACCCCCACTAACACACACACAGACACACACACACACACACACACAAACAAACAAAATTTCCAGCAAAGGGTCTGCTTCAAAGAAGAGACCATCGTTGGGGAAAAAAACTTGTTGTTAAAACCACCTTGATGCGAAGTGAGGCAAGCATAGGCTGGGGAATTGGTAAAACATGGAAGCTTATACGTGCAAGCTGTTCAACTCTCCATTCATATTGCAAGTATAATAATAATATATGCAATTTTATATAGTGCACATATCCACTCTCTTTGCTGAGTGCTCAAGGTGCTTTACATTATTATTACCCTGGCTTTAGCCCGGCAGCCAGCAGTGCACTAGGAATTTCAAGGAATAAATATTCCTGCCTGTTACCCTTTCACCTCACCTGGGTTGAGTGCAGCACTGTGTGGATGAATTTCTTGCTGAAGGATATTGACGCCATGTGTGGGATTCAAACCTACAATCGTCTGGTTGAAATGCCAGAATTACGACCACTACACAACTTTTCAAATTCTTCACAGCTCATACGCATGAGTTTTAGAGGGATTTTCATAGCTCTGATAGCAATTGGTGGACCAAACGGGTCCATTTTGTCGGAATTTGCATCACTCAAAACTCTTGGGACTGTACCATAATGGGTATTCGAAAACAAAAAAGGTTATTTCCTATTCCAGCAGTTCTGTAGGTGGCACAATCTATTGTTACACCCCTCCTCCAAGATCAATGGTTTTAAGGACAAATCAATAAGTAATATTGTGTGTGTATTGTCAACTGAAACCTTGAATCCTCCAGACTGGTTACATGTAGGCCTTTAGAATCCAGAATTATGCTGTACACACATACATATGTTGTGCACAGGATTGATGTGGAACAATAACAGCGTGCAGCATTTGCGTGATGCAGACCTGCCAACTGTTACAGAATATTGATGCAATGGAATAATGTGCAGATTCAAGGTTATTTCTTAGTTTTTACCATAAGAACAAAATTCCATAATGATTTGAATTTCTGGCGATGGGTATAAAATTTAAAAAATCTTCTTTTACCAACTCTGATCAAGGAGCCTGTAACTATTAAGTGTATGCTAGAGCCAAATATATGCCAAATAATGAATTTAAGATAATACACCAAATACATTTATATCATTTATTACAGTCCAGGCATACACCTGAAAAAAACAACTTTCATAATGTTTTCCCTTGTTTTAAGCAGGACAATAGTTTTTAAGATGATAAGAATGAAAATATCCAAATAAATAATTTCTTTAGCCCAAATAAACAAATAAATACAGATTCTTTTTCTTGCAAAATGTCAAAATATCATTTGGGGGCCCCGGATACCTGAATATTTAAAAAAAATCAAAATTTCCCTTGAATATCATAAGGACGACAATATTTTGCTTCTATATTGAGCCCTTACCCAAAGCGGATTGTTTCTAACAAAGTTATCCAATATTTGCCTGTCGAGGTGCACTATGCTGTGTATACTGTATCAATCATGTTGAATTTGTAAACACCTCTTTCATATGAATGTTTCTATTCTCTCAAGCTTTATCCAATTGTGTTTAGATAACACTTCTTAAACTGCATCAAAATTCTTCTGTTTCTTGGAAACATGTGATAGTATGGGTACAATTCTGAGTGCTAATATTTGTTACCATTTCAAACACTATACAATGTAACTGCACTTCAAGAAATCAGCATATGTGTATAAACAGTGACATAATGAGGTTTGTGATGTAATCATGTGCTCAACACAAATACATGTAGTAAAATGGCGCTTCATAAACAAATAGTACACTGTAGGTCTCTACATGATGGGATTTGTGTACATTCAAGTCTGATGGAATGTTGAATGTGTTTAATATAAACTAGTATCAAGTAGAGGCAAACATGCTTTCCCGATGCAAAGGAGGGTATTACATTATTTAATTTTCATTGTAAATGTTACCATTTCATATGTCAGTATGCTAAAAAAGGTTTTGGTGCATGAATAAATGTATTCTTATCACTTTTCTACACACCGTACGCTGTACATGTCAAGAATCAAGGGGTTAATTATTGAAATAAATCTCTTGAATGAAGATTATCAACTTTTTCCTTCATGATACTCAATCCCTACAATGAGGAAATTTGCTAAATCTCAAAAATAGTTCAACATTTTTTCATATAAGAGTGAACACAGGCAAAATCGCTTTTGAGTAATACATCATGAGTCTTATTTTAAAAGATCACCCATTTAGTTTGTCCACATCTCGACTCAAATACAAGAGAACATATTACAATTAAAAATATTCTGAAAGGTGCCAAACTTGCTATTGACATAGGAAATCATATTTGCTTTGGAAAATGATTGTAAAACGTGATAGAATTCTTATTCAAAATATGTGTCATCATGTGAAATTCTGCAGATATATCACAGTGATATATCTGCAGAATTTCACATGATTCACACGGTGCTCTCCCAAAACAGGTTACAGAACTGATCCAGTAATTTCACATCTTGAGGAGATGCTATTTGCTCTCAACTGGAGAATGATTGCAAAACGTGATAGAATTCTAACTCTAAATATGTGATAAATCTGCAGAGTTTCACATGATTCACACAGTGCTCCCAACAATCCAGTCATTTCATATCTTGAGAAGATGATAATTTGTCTGGAGAATAATTGTACATTTGTAGAATGTGACAGATTTATCAAAATATGTGATCAATCAGGCAGAGTTTCACATTATTTACACTGTGCTCCAAAATTAGGTTACAGAACTGATGCAGCCAGATCATATCTTAAGAAATGACAAAGTTTTGATGACTTTATTTGGACATAAATTCTTATTCTTCTGACATTTACATTACATTCTGTTGGCATGAGAGCATTTTATTCTGTTGCCAAGGGGACAGGCAAAAGAGAGAGAGAGAGGGGACAACGGTCCTCACAAATTTCTCCTTCTATGCTTCTTTTTTTTTCAAGGGGAACCCCATCAGCCCTTTTGGATACATACCTTTTCATCAACTTTTTAAATATTGAATGCAGTTGTTTGACTCTACAAGTAATTATAGAATATCAAAATTTTCTGGTTCCAATACTGTTTTTTGACAACTTCTCCATCACGAGAACTAAAAAAATAAAGTATACACATAAAACTTTAAAAAGTCCATTCTGTATTGATAGCAAAGATATATCGCATAAATGTACTTTATTTATGTTGTCTCAACTCCCACATGAATTAATATTCTGTCTGACCCTTTGAAGTGCATACATATTTGCTTTAAATAGGGCTTTTCAATTCCACTTTACGGTTAAATGCGTTTCAATTAAATGGTGAACCCAGATAAAATAAATGTCCATTGTGCATTTTTTTCAGCAAATATTCCAAAGCGGGGCACAATAATTGAATTTTGTCAATCCATTGAACCAGTTATATTCAACTTTAAGTCCATTAATTCTGTTATGTGATGAAAGCAATTACTCAATTGCGTAGTTTTATTCAAGACTCTGAACTGTATACCATTTTTTCAAAGAATAAACAAACATTAGCAGGTCCATGATTAATTTGCAAATGGGAATAAAGAAATAAACTAGATACATATTAAGACGATAAATAAAATATCATATCAGTTCTTGAAAATGTCAAAAGTAAATGTCTACAAATTTTTCCAAGCATGGCTGGGCTATACGGTCATATACAGACACAAATTCACATTCTGAGATTCTTTTTCAATAGAGAATTGGAACAGGGTGGAGTGTGTATCAAGTTGTTTGTGGTCTATTTCTTAACAATAATTTTTCGGATGCATGCACCACGTTATATGATGAAGTATGGAATATCTAAATTTAGAATTTGGTACGGCTGCAACTTTTAAGTGCAATTCAAGATACAGGATGTGACCAAACTACTTTTGTTTTCATCTCTCTTTTTAAAAAGCTGAATGAGCAACCATAAAACTTGGTATGAAACAGAAGGACAATGAAATTGGACAAAAGAAACCACTCCTACTCCAACCTTTACAATAGCCCTAGCAGAAAAATATCTTCCCTGATATTTTACCCCAAAACGGTACTCACATTTGCAGGACAGGGGAAATAAATCATGGTATTAACTTTTGCCTGCTACATATATATAGGTCTTTTGGAAATGTTTGAATGGGGTATGGAGTATTTGATCTGATTTCCCAGTCTTTGATTTTCATAATTCAAAGTATGCATACTCCATCCTTAAATGGCTTCTCCTCAAGGGCTGGAAGGCTGTTTCCCCACATCGTTATAGCTTTCAAACAGATTTCCTAATTTATACTATTAATGTAGACCTAAATTTGGTTTAGATGTTCATTATTATGCCATTTCAAAATGTGGGTTTCGGGTATGCATGTCTGTAGAATATTCCGGTATCGAGATCTAACTCTGACCTTTGAAGAGTTCCTCTGTATAGATTTTGCTTCGCTTCAATTTTTGGCGAACATCATGCATTGCAATGCAAACAAAGGCAACTGACTATCACAAAAAGAGCTTTTGTCCATTTCAAAGCATACTCCTATTGCTTCAATTCTGGACTTTGGAAAACGACAGGGTTGGGTGGTCATGCTGTAAAGGAAAATTTGGTTATTAATGCACTAAAAATGCAATAAAATTCTCTACACCAGGAGAGTGGCACATAAAATGCAACTGCATGATAATTGAATCCCGGTAGGCCACATCGTGGAGTCTCCATGGCCAAAAATAGACACTCTACATGTCTAAGATTTTGCAGATGTAGCAACGCCTACATTATCAGTCTATAAGCATACTGTTTTTGTTTAGCACCCTCTTCACTAATTCCTTTCATAGATAATATATCTTGTCACAATGGAAGCTGCACCAATGGTTACAGAAATCATTCAAACTGAAAAAAATTTGAAGTTTTGACTATGTGCCGGCACTATAATGCCGAATTGTCGATTTTTAAGTTACAATTTGAGTATCATAAACATAGAGCTGTTGTTCAGATGTAAAATTACTTGTGAAATCAATGAGGTATAATCTATTAATCTAATTGATATGGTATCAATATCCATATATGTATAATAACCAATTAGCAAACTGATCATCAATCTCACTTTACTTAAGATCTTATCCCTTTGCTCATACCACAGAAGGTATGGATTAATAATCACAACTTTGAGCTATAACAAAAATACTGACAAATGATAGAATAACATGAAAGTGAATAGTAAATGATGCAAAGTTTAAAAGTTTAGATGATGTTTTCTGTTTTACATTTTTATTCAAACTGTTAGTCCTCTTTAATATACAAATTATTTTGTGAAAAAAATATTAATCTAGAAGCAATAAGCCCAGGGGCCTGTTACATATAAGATGAAATCAAACAATAAATATTAATCATAAGTCTATGGCAAAACATGTGTCATATACATATGATTAATATAAAAATTAATTGTATCTATTGTATTGTATGAGACTAATGATACTTCTGGGGTCTGTAACATAAAAGAGATACGATTAATACAAAAATTAATTGAATCTCTTTTATGTTACAGGACAAAGAAGTATCATTAGTCTCAGTATCCAATCAGAAGGTGAATTTTCAGGTGACTGTTTCCCAAAGACCTACAAGCCCACTCAACACTTAGTTTGCAAGCACATACCCTATACATTCGGTGTGTGCGTGCGCAGAGCATGATACAGGGTATGCATTGTGTGACTCCATCACAAGCATGCATTGCTCTGGGGAGAGCATGCAGACACACAATGCATACCCTTTATCACTCTCTGTGTATGCGCACAACGAAACCCAAGGGTCTGTTCTGGCAGACTACTCAACACTTGTACAGAGGCTCTCATGGGGGGAGGGGGAGCGAGTTGGAGTTTCGACCTGTACCTGTAATCACTATCAAATGCAGAACAGAATCAAATCATTAGACCATATATCTTAGTCTGAGCTTTTATAGTGATAACAGGTAGTAAAGAATTCTGACTTGCACTGTACCTGGTAATGGCTTGACACGTTGGTGGAGTTCCGACAAGGCTTGCAGATGGATGTCATGCTCCCTCTGTCACAAAGAAGAAAAAAAAATCAAGAAAAAAAATCATAAGTTGAAGGAAAATGTTGAAGTTAAATGCAAAGAGCAAAAAATCAAGGGTCTGTGTTGTCATTTATAATATGATTTATGCATTTTTTGTTTCGGTTTCCATGATTTAAACTGGTTTCAATGGGCCATTTGTTGCAAAGTAGAGTAGCTTTACTTTCAATTTAAGCATGTATGGTTGATGCTTAGAGATATATCTCTTTGATTTATGTATACTCAGTGCCATCTCCAGGGATTCATATTAATGGTTTGAAAATAATTGGTAATTTGAAAAAGCAATGCTGATTGGTCATTTTCATTAGCAATTAATCCCAAACCATGTTGTTACAGGGCCATGGAACTCATCTGAAAATAGAAGATAATGGAAAATTTAGGGGAAAAAAGGTGACAAGATGAGAGATTTATTCCAATTTTTTTGAGAAATTAATCTCTTTAAATTAAATCATAAATCATTATATAGAATAAAAGTTGAAAATGTTGGACAAAAAATCAAAGAGTTGTACACATTTAAATGGGAAAAAAAAAATCTGACTTGTGCACAAAAGCAATAGCACTTTTCTAGGGTCAAATACATGTATGTTCGATTCCACATCTGTTGTCTTTCTTAGAATCTTGGATCATGATTTTCATGAATATGACCTGTTGCAAGCAATATTGTTCTCTCAGCAGGGTGGGGATGCAACACGAAACACTGATTAATCCACATAATGATCTAATAGCAAATGGGCAAATACATTGCAGCATGCGATCAGAATATCTCTCTCATACATGTACATGTACTCTGCATATGCTAACTATATAGGCCTACTCGTAAATACATGTAANCCCACGCACACACCCTCGATGAGGACAGGTTCATGAAAGGAAAAGCTCACAAAACAGCAGTTCCTAGATCCAGCTCCTCCAAATCAGCTGGTCGATCACATCCCAGTGCATTCCTGATTTTTGTGGATAAGTTTTTTTCTATTCAGGTGCAAGTCAGGGAGAAATCTAGAAATATCTTATTTTCCCTTCTATTCCTATAAAAAGTCCCTCTAAGGTATTTTTTCATAATTCCCCTTACAAAATCTGAAATATGGATCATTTCAATGGCATGCCTAGCAAAAGCCTAACAAATTTCCAAAACTTCAAGGGGTCACCGAAAATCTGGAACAAGTATGTGTATGGTTGACTTTGTGAGTTGGGGTGGCAGCCCGGTACCTTCAGCAACCTGTCCAAAACGTGCTACACGCTTTTGCAGACATTCCGAGATGTGTTGTATGATTGTTGTATCTGTAGTCATTAGTTATTATGCTTTTCACAATCAAATTCATCTCAAATTTTCTCTCCTGACACCAAATTGTCACATGTTAAAATGATTAAATGGTAAATTCTCACCTGGGTAGTGTTTCATACAACTACTCGTAGATCTATACACAATTCTACAAACAACTGGTGATTCTTTTTAAGGTGCGATTCAGCAATAGGAGTTATCATTGTGCACATGAAAGGGTCACCAGACATTCAATGTGCTTCTATAGATCTACATGTAAGAGCAGCTTTAGTTTAAAAGAAGAGTCTACCCAAAAATAATATTTTTTTAACATAAGCAGAACAAATTGTTGAGTAAAACAAAAAAAAGTTTGAAAAAAATCGGACAAGTAATAAAAAAAAGTTATGAATTTTTAAAGACTTGAAAAAATAGGCAAATCAGTGGAAATTTCCAGAGATGTTGCCAATTTGATGACATCATGGGTGCACAACTAACCAGAGTTTTCTTTTCAAATATGGTGCAAAATTCATTATTTTTACAGAAAGTTGCAAAGTTTGTATGAAAGTAAACATGCAAATAGTGGATCTTTATACCTATCATAAAGATATCCAATGGTTATAGTTTTGAGGAAATCATATTTTTTGGGAAAAAGTAACATTTTATAACATTAATATGAATGTAATAGATGGTCAGTTGTGCACCTGTGACGTCATCAGTTGCCAATTTGTCTAAATATTCAAACATTCATAACTCTCTTATATACAGTGTAGTTGTCCGATTTTCCTCAAACTTTTTTTGTTCTGTTCATCTCTTTTTTATTCTCCTGATGAAGAAATATTATTTTTGGGTAGACTCTTCTTTTAAGAAACAGAACCTTGCATTTATCTTTGCAATCTCTCTGTTGCTGAATTACTGGAAAACTTTTTTGTCATGAACGCTATAACCATCCAATACAGAGTAGATACGAACAGAGAGTAAGAAGTGTTTCTAATTAATAATCCGTCCATATTACTTTCCTGATATTACAGTAGGTGTTGATATCGATACGTTTAAAAAGGAAGTAGCCTAAATAAATCTTGATATCGGAATGAGCACCACTTGATTTAATGGATTACACTTCTCGACAAAAAATCTTGATGAATTAGCAACCATCTACCAGGATATTTTGTCTCATTGAAGTGATAATTAAAGGGGAACCTACCCCTGGGATTGTCATGTTCCCATTGAATGAAGAAAAACCAGAGGTTGATTCCCCTTTAAAATCAGATATTAGAGTACCTGTAAGTTAATATATAGTTGCTTGATGTATTTGTCTATGAGTGACGTTTCAATAAGTTTAATAGTCTTAAGCAATCGGTAAGTGCGTTTTATTTATCAAATTCAGTAAAAGGTAAAGAGAAATGCTAAAATACCAGTAAAATTTGAGGAAATAAAGTACAGTGTACATATGTACGTACAATTATAATAATGAAACTCGTTTTGATCAAATTTCCCCATGCACTTATTTTTTTCAATTATCTACAGTGCTGTAAACATGATTTAATACAAAGGTCTAATTTCTCTTCAGGAACTACAGGTACAGTCAATAAATGATGATGCAATCCCTTTTATTGATAGTTACATAATAAGTAAACTCATAAATCAGTTCCCATTAATCACCCATGTGAATTGACTATTAAACTAAATAAAAGAGAATGTTGGAACACGAAATGCTCATGGTTTAGTGACCAAAGACATCCAACAAACAATGGTTAAAATGATCATTTCACATGCTTTTTTTTTAGAAATTCAATAGAATTTAAGGATTTTTGGTACGTCAATAATATGCTTTGAAAAAAGAAAATCTAAGAAAAGTTGGTGTAAACAAAGATTCGACACAGGACAAGGTACAAAAAACGTATAAACGAAGTTAAAGTTGTGTTAATTCATTAGTTCACTTCACAAGATCTAATACAAATTGAAATAATATACCAAAATGGGAACATGCAATTCTTAGAAGAGACATGTATTATCAAGAGAAAAATAACAATGAACATTTGAAAGTAATAAGGATATCTGAATATAAGAATAACATTAGTAATGAGAAGGATGGAGAGGGACACCTAAAACGAGATCTCGGTACATGTAGATGTTCATATAATATTACGGTTTGATTGAATGCATGCAGGAAACAATACAATATCATAAGACAAAGAAATAACACGATTCCTAAAAACTTATTTAAGGATTAAAAGGATTTAAAAAACTTTGTGAACTACTTATTAAATCATTTTAAATAAATCAGTGTTATTTACATGTAGCTGAGCAATACATTTGATCATTGGACATCCCAACTTTCTTACATTTTTGTTGGGCTTAGTACATGTTTGTCAGAAAGTAAAGGTCTTTGCTGACATAGACTGATGCATGCATCAATTGGATAACTATCTTCCCATATGAAGTTCACAAAAGACGTATAATCTAATAATTTGGATGAATGGCCGAGCCATCCTCGTGAGTATTACAGATACATGCAATTATCAACAACCATTTGGCAGATCATATGTATGCATCACCATGAGCCCCCCCCCCCATGGACGGAGAACTGCTGGGGTGGCGACAGGCCAGAGCCCGATCCCGCCCGCGCGCAATAGAAGATCTAAATGACGAAAAAATAATAATAATAATTGTTTGTTTCCCCTTGAATGCCATTTTTGAAAAAAAATGCATCAGTCAATCAGAATTTGTTATTTTTTTTTAATCTTGAGAATACAGTTCATGTGAAAGAAAGAAGAAGAGAATGAAAGGCCAAAGAACATCTGGAAATTACTTCCAAAGTTACATTTCGCGTACAGGGCCAATGGTTTCACTGTGAATTTTTTTTTGTGTGAGTAATAAAAAATAAAAGATTAATAGTGTCTGGCTATTTTCAGAGGTTTGGTCGATTAAGGGCAAGCAAACAATTATTTTAAGGGTTGATTTGGCTATTCCATCATATTCAAATTTATAATTAGAGTAGAGAACTCAAATCATTAGTTGGTTTGTTTGTTTTACAGTGGGTGTCAGCATACAAAATGTTCCATGAACAAAGAAGCCTTGATTAAATATGCACATTATTTTCAAAATGATTCCTTTTTAAATTTGATTGCCACTTTGTTAATTCATTAATTTTGTTGATAATCCAAATTGTTTGAAACCTTTTCGGGACTTTTTTATATCTTCATTAAAACTATGTATTTAACTACTTCACATTTCATTCAGTTACATGTAAATGTGGACATACATCCAATCAAATCACAATATTTCTATTTATTTTACTATGTATTCGTATTCTTGATTTTATTTTTTACATAATTGAATTGAATAAAAAAAATCTTGAATTCAGGTATTATAAAAAAAAAAAAAACACTGTTTCTAAAAAAGTACATACATACATGTACAAAGCTAAAATGATCATATTCCGAAAACTAAGATTCCATGCAAATATCAAAGATACTGTCTCCCTTTTTCATAAGATTTCAGATACTGCAATGAAATTTTGAATATCTTCCTGTAGATTTGATAAAACTGGTACATACGGTGTCTCACCCTTTTTTGTTGGAAGATTTCCTATGATAATGAAATTTTTAATGACTTCCTATAAAAATCAAATGTCAATGCTGATTTGATTACATACTGTTACTCCATCATGATCATGGGAGGGGCTGATATATAGAAACCTTACAAGAAATTGGAAATACCCCAGAATAGAATCTGCGTCAATATACTGGTACGTCTGTGAGAATAATGAGCATCCTTCCTTATTCTATAGGAAACAATCATTCCGCTTATCATTTGCCTCAGGAAATCGTTGACTTTAAAAAAGAGTTTTCTTTTTTTAGTGGAGATCATTAAATCGGAAATAATCATGAGTTCTTTAGGAATCGTCTCGGAAAATTGGTGACTTTAAAAAAGGCTTTTAAAAATGTTCAATCATATAATTTTTTTGTCAAAATTATCATGAGCTGGATGAATAATGTAAGAAAAATCACTTCCGTGGATGAGGGAGATACAAGTAGCATAAAAACCCACATGTATGATTATACATTTGCTTCCTACAATTAATGTTCATGTCAGTTTAGAGGGGCATGCAAATATAATTTACAGTCACAAGGACATAAAAANATTATACATTTGCTTCCTACAATTAATGTACATGCCAGTTTAGAGGGGCATGCAAATATAATAGACAGTCACAAGGACATAAAAACCCAACATAGCAACATGTACACTGACATGCTATAGAAATGCAAACATTTGTTACAATGTCATTGATGCAGTGGCAGATTCATGCAACTGCCCTTCAGGTGTTTGTGCGAGGGCTCGTAAACAATTTAATTGAATATAGATTTACATATATCGCACTCACAAAAATATTGAGCTCTTACACACTGCCTGCATGTAAAGTCTATTGTTAGATCTGATCTACAATGTACACTACTTAAAAACTTAGTACTACCAATGAAAGTGGTTCTAAATTACGAGGATTCATATTCCTGTAACTACCAGCCACAACACCTGTCTCCCATGTTAATATCAACCACACTGTAATAAATTTCACACATGAGTGATTTGAGCTACATGTACAGCATAATGTCTCTCGCTCCACTATCACAGCCCAAGAATGAGGTGAAACAATTAAAAAGTGATCCCTTGATGGGTATCTACATGTAAGGCAAAAAAAAAAAAATAACCCAAAATAACTTTACCTGACATGGATTACATACGTCCACAATTATAGGCTCCATGCAAGCCTTTTAGCCATGCGTTAGTATTATTTAGTGTGTGCGTCCCATTGTTTCGCTGTGTGAACTAGTCTTCGTACAGCCGTCTTTTGATCAATCAGTTTTTAGAAATTCTTCAATATTTTGAAAACTAAACACTTTTCTTATGTCATGGAATGTACTTAATTTCATGTATATACAGTCAAACCTCATTATAACGAGGTCCTTGGGACCAGAGAAATTATCTCTTTATCGAAACCTTGTTATATCAGGGCCAGAATACAACAAAATATAAAGAGATGGGACCAAGAAAACTATCTTGTTATCACGAGATCTCATTACATCAGTGATCTTTATAACAAGGTTGGACTGTACTACTGTACTAACTAACATTTCTTTTGCCTCAGATACCCTTTACTACATACACCTTTTTTAAAACTATGTTTACACTGTTGATTTTAACCATGCAATTACCATTCCTTGACTTGACCCAGCCCACTGAATACAAATGAATAAGTAGGGTCACATGATATATTGTACACTCCATGGTGCTAATAAATGGTTTAAAGGTGAGTTATGGAATGCAGAGAATGCGGTAATTACGATGATGACGAGCATATACAACAAAGTGGAGTGATTACAGTATGAGCTTACCTTTTGCAAAGGTCCCGACGGTTTGAAAGGCTTGAGAAATAGCAACAGACAGTTCAAATGTTTGATGAAATGTTTACATAGATCTCAGAGCATGCAAGGTACATGTGTGTGCATGTAGTACGACGAATGAAAAAAAAGGATCTCATAGATTTTACTTGGAATATGTTCAAGAAGGAAATGTTATCTAGGAAAAATGATTGAAACATGTATAACAACACTGCGCTGTATGATGTGGAGACTTTCAATAACTGCACAATGTTAACATATCAAAAATATAATTGAGTAATCTTAATGGAAAACCTTGTGCTAATGGACAAGCCCTTCAATTTGTATGGGATGTAAAATAATTACTTCTGATAAAGGACGACAATGTCATTAAATAACAGACTATTTTTGTATAAAGGACAATAAAAGCACAGAAGAACATGTCTTACAAGCTAAACTATTGATTGAATGTTTTCAATTACTGCTTCAACAACTTAATGGCCAACAAGCACTTGTGCCAGTTTTCATCAGGTGAAGCAGCTGAAACAAAACCCTGTTACGTACAGAATTCTTAGAAATGAAATTGCTTATATCAACAAAAGTAAGAAAAAGAAAAGAAAAAAAAGGTGCACACTAGAATGTTAAAACAATGTACATGTATATTGACATTGGTACACAACATATTAGTTAGGTAAAGTTTTCATAGAACAGATTACATGTGTAAGTGTAAGTTCTGGGCACTATTGCATACAAATTCATAATTCAACGTTAATGCACTTGATGCATGGAAAAAATCTTCATAGTTATTCGAACATATTTAATGCAACTGCACCCTGGACGGCCCGGTGATGAAAGATATTTCAGAATACATAAACTGAGCACTATACTACAATAGAAGAGGAGTTTAATATATTGATAATTCAACTAGCGAATTGAAACACATGTACGAATAGAAACAGAAGAACACAAAATTTTAAGAAATAATATTCAATTCTCAACAGAACGGGGTGGTATTGGTTGTTAGAATCAAATACTTTTTTAATTTTCTTGATTTATCTGCAAATATTTTCTTGAAAATTTTTCTTGAAATGTCTTCTCAAATCTTTCCACTGTATAGCGATTATGTCATGTGGCCTTATACATTTAATTATGGCTCCAGCCTACGTATTGCTATTATAATGTATTTCTCAAATGTATATTTAATTCTAGAATATATGATAGTGTATCAAGTATAACCATGTGAAAGAATACAAGTTGTAAAAGGGGTTTCAAAATACGTGGTATATTTGCAAATTTCAAAATAAATTCTTATTTGAACAACTGCAAAATGTTATTTAATCTTTCGAAATTTCCACTAATCTATTTTTCTCATCTAAACCAAACTAAAAAAAACTGACTATACAAATATGTAGGTAACATTTGGACCTGGACTAATTTTCACACTGTTTGCTTACTGAATAACCCTCATCACGAGTGCAATATCGATGCGGTATTGGAGTAGCATAATGACAAGGGTCATATGGCGCGTATTCAACAATCCACGGCTCCAGCTTTTGGTGTGTTAAGTATAGGATGCAAGACAATGAAAGAGGTCATAATTTTTAATATATTGTCCTTCATATCATATAAGGTAATAATACTAAAATAATCACAAAGTCATGAAAGCGGTCAAAATTGCACTTCATATCATTATAAGGTAATAATACTAAAATAATCACAATGTTGTAATGACATTAGTGTTAATGAACCATAATCTTGGCAGTCACCCAGCAACATAATGTTCATTGCTTCAATAAAGCGTGATTCTAATCAGAAATCCAACCGAAGTATGATTGCAATTAATTCATCATAACAGTGGTATATCAATTCATTTCAAAGGCTTCTATTCATGGTTATGTACAGGTACAAGGGCTAATTTATTGTTTTTGCATGTTTTAAAACCATTCTGTCAGAACCCAACCCCTCCCTGTTTTAGCATCACTGTTTCATCCAAACGGATTTTGTAGTAATGTAATCAATTTCTCATACTTTTGAAGCATCGTGTCATATACCTCTTGCTTCTCTCAGCAATATACAATAACAAAGAATCTATAAATAAATGTGACCGTCTAATGGATGCTGAAGCAAAGACAACAATTTTGCCATACACTCCCTGCACTATAATCAATCAAGGTCCTACCAGCATACAAAAGTGTATATTTACGTTTTGGGGTATAGAGTAAAATTGAAAAGGTGCACTGAACCATCACATCCTGCGCCATATGAAAGCGTATGAATAGCCCAGTCCCATGCAGTGTTCAACCGGTTTGTATAAAAAAGCCCCCGTTCTACAGTAAAAGCATAGTGGGATTTGTATACAGGCTTCAACAAGCACAAATAGACAGCTTCTGTGTAATCCCCATGAAGAAGGTGACATCATCAGTTTGAATAATAAAGATGGGTTGTTACTTCTAAAATAAGGTCAGGATTTAGAAGATAACTCCCAAATATATTTCTGTCTTCATACCATACCTTTCTGTAACATTGTAAACATGGTAAATATATGTAAACATGGTAAACATATGTAAACATGGTATGTATATGTAAACATGGTAAACATATGTAAACATGGTAAAAATATACTTATATACATGTATATATATTATTATGTACTCATAAATATCATTATTTGCTAATGTTCACATCATTTATAGAAAAAAATCATAATCTTCTCATTATTTATCAAAATCTTATCTTTCCTGATCATAAAATTTTCTTATCCACCTTTGACTGCAACTCAAGGGAAAAAGAAAGCAAAACCTAATTACAGAATCATTCTGACTAGTGAATGGTATAATAATGACTAGTGAATGGTATAATAATGTCTACTGAATGGTATAATTTATGCTATACCGTCAACCTGGAGGTGTAATAAAGCAATCAAGCTTGGAATGGATGCATGAGTTCACTGGACCAAACCTGCAGCATCTGGTCATTAGGGATTTATAATATACACACATCTATCGCATTCTGAGATACAGGGAATAATTTTCCTGGTATCGCATCACAATTTGCTATGCATTTTAGCGGTATTGCTATACAAAATATATTTTATTTAGCAACTTTTCCACATAGAACTGTTTAGTAAAGAATTCGAAAAGTTTCCTCTATTTCTAAAACTGCTAATCAAATGTGAAAAGTAAAATTATTATTTATGTACAAGCAAGTTTTATGTCTAAAACTGCTAATATCAAATGTGACAAGGGAAATTATTCCCTCATGTATGTGTGATATTTACAAGCAAGGGGATTCAAACATCTCCTTGGTACAAGCCACTTTGGTACAGATATATTGTTTTGTACTACATGTACTGTTGAAAAACTACATTAACTGTCAAATCACATTCTACCAAATGGAATTTTATATGAATCTGCAGTAATGAAAGACATAGAATAGTAAAAAAAAAAAAAAAAAAAAAAAAAAAAAAAAAAAAAAAAAAAAATCAATGGAAATCATCCATCTTCAAGGGTTACTCGTTTTTTTACCTTTGCTTGCATCGGTAGATTATGGTATGCATAATATAAGATCTACTGGGTGGAGTTCTGAACAGTCAGGGCACTACAAACCCACTTGCCCGCATGCCGGGGAAATAAGCTGTTTGGGCAAGGAAATGAAATTGTCACTAATTGGGCAACTAACAATTTTATACTAGTTTTCCTCTATATGCAAATTTGTATTGGCCATCAATTTTGGGCAAGACAACCACTTATTCGGGCAAGTGATTGGAAAACTTGGTTGCCCAACCAGGCAACTGGTGAAAAAAATTCTTATAGCACCCTGACAGTGCTTTATTTTAGTACTTTTTTCAAACTTGAGCATAAGTTCACCTAAGTTAATGTACAAACGACTTGAAGAATAATCGTTAGCCGATCTTGTGCCGAACAGGTGAAAATCTGAGTGCGTTTACAACTCCATAGTGTAGTCTAGTCTTTTTCAAGATGTGCTGAAACACCACCCTGTTTTACAAGTAGACCATGGGTTGGGTTCATTTTGTTATGTTCGATTTACATGATTGTATGCAGATTAAGCCATCACATGATTAAAACCAGACTGCCTAAAATAAACCATCTTCCGAAATTCCAACCATTGTGTCTGGCCTTCAAGGGCACTTGGGTATTTCAGTAACAAAGTGTTCTTCAAGGAATATTATGAAATGAAAATGTAGCTTCAAGGATTATTATGAAATGAAAAAGTATAGCTGTTGGAATGAAGGAGATAATAATCTTACCGTGTTTTTCCTCCCCTCCGGTACCAATCTTCCAATAAATTGCTCTTTACTTTTCTGCAAAAGAAAAGAGAAAACGAAACATGCACAAATCTAAAGAGTAATGTATTTCAAAATCTTTTAATTTTGCTGATCCCTCAATCCCTAGGCACATATATAGTATTCATACACCAAACACTCTGTGACATAGGTAAAACAAAAATGATTAAATCCCACACAAGTATATCTATGTGTTTTAATTACAAGTACAGTATTGTCATTGGAATATAAAACTGTTCGTCAGCTGCAATGCAGAATAAACGGCTGTGCATGCATGAATTAATCACGCTTCCCAGCTTTATTATGGAGGGGGGGGGGGGTCGAATCTTTATTGGCATTTTAAAAGTAAATTTTGTGTTGTAATTCAGATCAGAACTGCAACAGAATATCTAAAAATACAGTATGATCTAACACAGTGCATTTTCTTACCCTACACAAAGTGCATTTAATGTATGAATTTGTATAAATTTGATGTTTCCCAAAAAATTATTATTTCCTCAAAAACCTTTGACTATATTCATGGTAGATATGTACATGTAGATCCCGGATTTTCATGTTTACATTCATACAAACTTTGTATCTTTCTGTAGAATTGATCAATTTACAGCATACACATAAAGAAAACTCTCAACTGGTCAGTCAATGACCCTAATCTTCATGAGATGTAGAAATATCAGGACTGAAGTTTTCTCTCCGAGTGAGAGTGGAAATTTTTAGTTTTACAACTTTTATGACATAGGAATTTTTAGGATAATTAGACAAAGAAATCTAAGCCTCATATAAAGCTCTATCAACAAAAATATATGTATGTAAAATTTTATTATCTAGTTGAACTAAAAACTTGCAGCCGTGTGTTGTCTAATTTCCAGTCAGTTTAACTGTAAGCAGACGATGCATACCTCTAAATATATCGAAGGCACATAGCCATACGTGTTATCCTCTATTTTCCTGGCGCTCCACCACTCGTCATTGGGTTTTTCGAGAATGTAAAACTTGTCTCCTTTCTTGAAACTTAGAACGTCCTTGCGTTGTTTCTTGTATTCGTACTTGGCCTCAAACACCTCCATTTTCAATCGAGTCCTTTCTTGAATATTCCTCAGGTAAAAATCACTGCTTTAAATAGGCTTCCACCACTAAAATAATGCAAGATTTCCTTCATATTACTCGTGAGTTTCGCCCTGTAGTTTCTTGCGTCTCGTCACATCCTGGTTGCACTGCGAAGCCACACAAAACAAACCGATACCAGACCCCGACCTTTTCGACCGATCTGCAGGTGGTAGCGGAAAGTTTGTACACAGAGATTTATTCTTCGTCGGGTTTGCAGCTAAGTTAAAGCGCGCCAGCTGTCGACATGTGTAATCACATGGTGTGTACTGCGGGTTTACGAGAAAAATGCAATCAGTTTTGCAATCAATTTGCAATCAATTACAAACTTTATGATGTTTATAGTACATGATATGGCTCAGATTAAGATCGATTAGAAATATTTATGTTACGGGACCGTGATCTGCTAATTGTGTCGCAAATAAATCCACCTTTGATATGACTCATAGTAATCATTCATTTATATCAGGTTTTCAAGCAACAGAAATAGTTTTTATACTTTCATGATTTTCATGACGCATTGGGTCATAATTTTATTGGATTAGGCTGTGGCAATCAATAAATTAAAATATCGTATATAAGGGGAAGTGAATGATCTTCGCTTTTTCTTTTAAAAATCGCATACAAACATAATGTATGCAGCATCCTTGATGATCTTTTGTTGTCTGTAATATGAAGATAATGAGCACTTTGATCAGTGACTAACAAAATGAAGCAGCGCCACCATTAGGCAATTTTTATGCACGTAGATTTATTTACAGAATGTGCAAATTTTGCTTTGGATTTTCAACCGCAGGAGTCTTCAAACCCTGTATTGCTTTTTCAGTTATAGCTAGTTTTACAGGAGGCGGTTGATATATGGTATTACCGAAAATGTTTGGTTGCCCCAAAATGCCCCTTGAATAATAAAGTCGGCCGGTCGGATTGTTCTTATCTTTTTTCTTTTTTTTTTTTGTTTTGACTAAATTTTTAAAACAAGACCTTTGCAGGAACCGATGACTCCTGCTTGTAAATAAATGACCCAAGAAATGATAATAAAATCCTAGTATTTTACATGGCGCATGCTTATTTATGAATATCTTTTAATTTTTCTATATATGTTAACAAAAATAGAGCAAAATGCTAATTTAAAAAATAACAATGACACTTCAGGGCGGGCCAACATTAGATTTTCGGTCGATGGAGATGCACTTTATTTTAATTTCCCTTTTTAAGTGAAGCCATTTACAAAAAACGGAAGCCATAATTGTTCAGATTGTAATTTCCTGATTAAGCTTTAAAAGTCATTTTAGGAATCAGTACTGCTAGGAATACAATGAAAACGATTACAAAACAACGATTTTCATTATGACCCGTGCAGAGATGTAAAATGGATCAATTAAATAAATAAAAAAAATAAATAAATAAATATAGACACAATTAATAAGTTTTAAAACTGCAGACAGCTTTTCATAGCTGAAATTGGCTACACTGAGTAAATAAGAAATAGTACTTTTATTATTATTATCATCACCATCATTTTTACTATTATGATGATGATGGTTATCATTAATAGTTTTATTAATATTGTGATCATTGTTGTTAATTCATTTATCATTTATTTGGCATTTTACAAGAAAAGAAGAAACAGGACTGATAAACACATGATAAATGCAACAATGAAAAATCAAAAATAATAATTAGAGATTAAGAGAGAAAGATAAAAGACCTGAGAGAAATTAAGGGGGTTGCCAGGGTGTTGTTGCTGTTGTTGTTGTTGTTGTTGTTATAATTAGTATTGTTAATATTATTACAATTATTAATATCATTATTTTTATTCTTATTATCATTATTTTGTTAATACTATCATCATTGTTGTTACTATTGTTCTCATTATTATTAGCATTGTTACTACCATCATTAGCAACGTATGTTTGAGGGTCATCAGCGTAAACATAATGAATCCCGTAAGGAATTAAAAGGGACTAACGACTAACCCTTGGGGACACCACATGGAAGACAAAACAATCGCTTAATGCAAATGTCAAAAGTGAACTTTCATGAAAAGCAAATTACACCAATAGCGGCGCTCCCCCTCTCGTATGGAATGTATTCAAATCTTTATTTGGTGACTCTGAAAGGAAGGATTGTGCTTAAATCCTTTTCAATATAATTGCTATTTCTTATACAATATCTCATAACTATAAACATGATAAAGTAGCAAAATAAGGTTTCAGAAGATTTTTGTCCCCTTATGACATTGTAATCCAACAATTTTCTTAATTTCACTTGCTGCTCGGTTGCTCAAGTTTCACTTGGTGAAGTTAAATCATGTATAATAGTATTACTAAAATCCCTCAAATAAAGACCGCCATTATTATAAACACATGCTTTTATCATGGACTTTTGATAAGTTCATGCTATCATCAACTATCATCTTTATAAATTTTAACATTCTTTATTTTCTACTGGCCGCTATTCTTGCTGAGGATTTTTGCGTATGATATCAAGCACATAAATCTATTCTTTACATTTATCTATATACAGTACATTTAAAGACATATAATATTCAATACCGCATGTAGGATCGTATTATGTATTATGNAATGTATTCGAATATTTATTTGGTGACTCTGAAAGGAAGGATTGTGCTTAAATCCTTTTCAATATAATTTCTATTTCTTATACAATATCTCATAACTATAAACATGATAAAGTAGCAAAATAAGGTTTCAGAAGATTTTTGTCCCCTTATGACATTGTAACCCAACAATTTTCTTAATTTCACTTGCTGCTTGGTTGCTAACACGATATAAAGTATTTTCGAAAAGTTAAGTCGAACGTAATTTCAATGCTCCTTTGTAATGCTAATGAATTCGGTACCGGCTTGTCATTGTTGTGTCCACAGAGTTGAATACACGGTGTATGGACCTATTGTCTGCGTTCTTTTCGGAAATAGTTTATATCTTGTTACTTATTATCATAATCATTATTAACATTATTAACAACGTATGTTTGAGTGTCATTATCGTAAACGTAATGGATCCCTTGATGAATTAAAAGGGACTTACGATTAACCCTTAGGGACACCACATGGAAGAGGAAACAATAGCTTAATCATTAATGCAAATGTCAAAAGTGAACTTTCATGAAAAGCAAATTACACCAATAGCGGTGCTCCCACTCTCATCTGGAATGTATTCGAATATTTATTTGGTGACTCTGAAAGGAAGGACTGCGCTTAAATCCTTTTCAATATAATTGTTATTTATAAAATATCTCATAAGTAGCAAAATATGGTTTCAGACAATTCTGTTCCCTTATGAAACCCAACAATTTTATCAATTTCATTTACTACTCGGTTGCTCAAGTTTCATTTGGTGAAGTTAAATCATGTATAATAGTATTACTAAAATCCCTCAAATAAAGACCGCCATTATTATAAACACATGCTTTTATCATGGACTTTTGATAAGTTCATGCTATCATCAACTATCATCTTTATAAATTTTAACATTCTTTATTTTCTACTGGCCGCTATTCTTGCTGAGGATTTTTGCGTATGATATCAAGCACATAAATCTATTCTTTACATTTATCTATATACAGTACATTTAAAGACATATAATATTCAATACCGCATGTAGGATCGTATTATGTATTATGTTTCTTCAGTGGTGTATTGAGTTTGGTTTGGTTTGGTTTGGTTTTATTTACTGTCATAAAAATAATCAAAATACATGGAGTGGCGACATTATACTCTATTCGCATTTTGTAATTCACTTTGTATGTATTGATTCAATAAATACAGAAAACTTGTACAATTAACATTCAAATTTTAAAGTGTATTTTTATCATTGTTATTAAATCGGTTCCGCCCTCGCGATTTCCTAAGAAATGCCAAATGCTTATTAAGGCCTGTTGAATGTCTCATCAACGGGCAATGTACGTCATTGCCATCAATGACTCCCTGGAATATCACCGATGGCCCCCAAATCACATCTTCTCAAGCACGAGCGAACGCCTGCCTTCACCTAGTTGATTGGCGGATCTGGCGGATCCAGGGATTAGGGGACTGGCAGTCTCCACCCTATATTAGCGCCTCGTCGACCACTGTTTTATGCAACACGATTATAAACTATTTCCGAAAAATAAAGTGGACCATGAATAATAGATCGTATTGAACTATGCGGACACAACAATTACAAGCGGGTTCCGATTAGAATATCATTAGAATTAGGTATTGAATTGGCGATCGACTGAAATTTTTGGAAATACCGTAGATTATATCGTGTTATACGCAGATATCATTGTGCCCCCTGAGATATAGGGGGTCGACTAGTAGTGAGAACTTTTTTTTTTTTTTTTT
>BQKZ01003013.1:0-10426 GCA_036244855.1 Temnopleurus reevesii | reverse complement strand
CCCCCCCCCCCCCCCATAGGTATATAGTCTTCCCTAACCACCCCCTCCGAACACCTTGGTCGTAATGCTGTATAGCCGAATTTGATAACATATAGTGGTCAATGGTGGTGTAACCATGTAATTGTTCAATATGTCACAAATTCATCAAATACTTTACGAAACGAATTTAGAATGGAAGTTGATTTCATGAGACCAGTGAAGTTATCGCGGACCAAAGACTTGATTCTATCAATATTTTACTGCCGACATGAGCAAAATGTCTTAGATGGGTTGTATATGGAAACATAATCTATGTCACGCGGTGATCGAAGAGCCGGGACTTTATAGGAGGGGTGGGGGAGGGGGGCTGGGTGCTACTGCCCAACTCCAAAATGCAAGGTCTATGGGAGCGTGTAAAATGGGATTATACAACCCCACACTTAAAAAAAAACGTCCTGCGGTCCCTGATATGCGTCAATTCCCAAATCCATAAACCCACACAAATAAACAAAACAAATGGCTCTCAAATAAATGAATAATGACGGTTGCCATCAGGAAACATCGGAAATCCTATGGACGTATATAATTGCGAAATTAGAACCCCACAAAAACGCGTTTCTCCTAACATGAAGAGTAGAGTATTAACTCATTGACTACTGAATTCTTTAGACCCTGTGCAGGGACTCTCCGGTTCCAGCATTCAATGGGTTAAGAAAATACGAGGGCTTGTTTAAACAAAACTAATCATATATTATTTACATTTATGTATTACAGTTATGTAGTATTTACATAATTTTCCTTTTCGTTCTCAGATGCGATCGTCGAGCTTCGACACCGAGGGTGGGCCCTCCTCCAGCCCCCAGAGTTACCGCATCAAGTCACGTCGATGTGCCGTCACATCTGACCTCTCTCCAGCCTCCAGCGACACATCAGTCGAAGAATGCCAGTAAGATCCTTTCAATCTTCAAGACCTTTCCACTCTTGGTATTGAATACCAGATTGAAATACGGGTGGAATTCCATTTAACATTTTGATCCATTTGATACTCCAATTCATGTGCGTACCGTTGGGGGTGATAAAGACCTTCTTCTTTTCTTTTCTTATTTTTTCTTCTTTATTTTTACTTGCCAGCCCGGGGGGGGGGGGGCAAATTTGAAGTGAAAACCGTTTCTCTTTCTTTTTGCATGCCAGCCCAGCTCAGCCTCCTTGATGAGAGGGGCGTCATTAGTCGTGCCCCCCCCCCCTCCGGCCGAGTCCGAATTTCCTGGGTGAGCGCATGCCATTTAAGCTTATACAGTGGACAGCCGTACAGACAATATATCGAGACATTAAAAAAGTTGATGGAAAAACAGTCGATGTGCCATATCAGACTGGGAACCACCTGCTTAACACCGGCTTAATGCCTTTTTAAAGCTGGAAATGTGTGAATGAGGTGTGTAAGTTATAGACGGGAAGTAATAGTGCTAAGCCATCATGTGTGTAAATGACGAGCACAAGTCGCAACTGAAATATAATTTTGGACCCTTTTACTGACCTTAGTACTGAACTTTGGCCCTTCCATACATGTGACTGAGCTTTGGGCCGGTCAAATTTTGTAACAATCTATTACTTTTTAGTTTACTTGCTTGTCAGCTGCTCGGGGTTCATAGATTGGGAGGAGGGGGTGCCGATGGGATGTAATAGGTATTGCTTTCCCCCTTTACAGCTCCTGCATGGGGAAGGGCGCAAATTAAAATTTCAAGTTGTCGAGCCNCATTAACGTTTGGTCCAATATTCAATTCGTCCAATAGCCATTTAGGCTAACATCACTTCGTCCAATCTGGACAATCTGATGATAGGACAAAGTGACACTAAACAAAGCGGTAATTGGACGAAGTAGGACTAGACCACATGATGATTGGACGAATAAGCAATTGGACAAAATGAGGATGGACCATATGGTTATTCGACGAAATGGCTATTGGACGAACGGGATATTGAACAAATTGGTTACTGGACAAAGCGGCAATTGGACGAAATGTTTATTGGACGAAATGATTATAGACGAAGTAATGTTGGACAAAACGCGTTTGGACGAAACGGTCATTGGACGAGATGGCATTGGACGAGATGGCAATTTACCTTTTAGGTTAGGGGGCTTTGACAAGATTTCAAGTTGGTCGAGCCCCCCCCCCCTCCCTCCCCCGGTCTTCAAATCCTGGATGCGGGTATGTTAAAGGTCAAAATACATTTCTCATTTTCATGTTTGGATCCTGGGTGCGTGCAAAATGTCACTATATAGTGCTCAAAATCCGTTCGAGTGACCAAAGTGTTTATCAATCGACATAAACATGAGTGACAAGATGTCAAGGGTGGGATTTTAAAGGCCATTTCAACCATTTTCTTTCATATTGTGTAGGGTTTGTAAGGTCACATTCACGTTTGCCTGTTTGTATTTTAATATTGTTTTACACACCTGTCTGTTGATACGCAAGCTACATGTGTATTACCCATTTTTATTTCTTCTTTAATACTATTTTGATATAATATTCGGCGGCAGCAACTTAGAAGACTTTTGTCTTCTTATTAGCTTTTCCCCCATTTTCTAACATTATATTCTTTTGTATATTTCTAATGAAATGAACACAAATATAATATCAAATTGCTATGCATTAGAATAATCGTCGTCACATTGTTAATAGACAGTAATCGTTTGTCATCATGTACAGAAAATACAAATATATCATTAATGCTTCCTTTAATCTCTTGCGCAGGGCAATGACAAATTAGATGATTATTAATCTTAACACGCTTTGAAGAAGGGGCGAAGTTCATCTTGCGGAAATTACCACTGGCATTGCCATGGTAACTTCATATTGATTTTTTTTAAATCATGTACTTAAGAAGAAGAAAATGCATAGAGTGTGATTTTTCATTACTATTTGTCTAAAAATCCTTTAAAATCGAAGAGAGCCTCTCTTACAATCAGATATGCAATTTGACGAGCAAAAATGTTGCAACTATGACATTTCAGAANCACACGGTCTCTGAATGAGATGTATTTACGTTTATGTGCAGTCCTGAACTGCATACCTGAAATACTTTGAGATTTTTATTGGGAGAAATATTTCAAGATTTCGTGCCTGAATACGACCCTTCTAATAAGTTGATGCGGTTTTTTTTTGTATTCAAGGTGTGTTATTTGTCAGCGCACAATTAGTCATTCACGGAATTGAACACTATATATAATCTATTTCCATAAATTGAGTCAAACGCCAAATCAATGCTACTTATAATGATATTCAAATCGGAACCGGCATGTGATTGTTGTGTCCGCATAGTTCAATACATGACCAAAGGATCTATTGTCACACGGCCCACTTTATTTCACGGAAATAGTTGTATGGTGTTTATGATTGATTATGAAAAGTTCCAATAGCAATATGATTATACAATTGTATGTATGGAAGTTATATGGCAAGGTGATATGATTTGGCAACTATATTGCAAAGGGGCGCGTCAATAAGATAACATTATGACAAGGATGATAATGATAGCGTAGATTGTTCATGTTTGTGATTCCGAAATATACTATTGGAATATTGAAAGGGCATTGCTCCAAAGATCCGTTTTTCCGAATACTTCTTTGTGCAAATAGCAATCAAAACCTACCATTCGCAATTGCAAACTGAATTTCAGTCTTAAGCAAACAAATCATTGTGATAAATTGATCTTATTTTGCATTTCTGAGTAACAAACTTTCAAAATAACAGACGAGGTACGCCCCCCCCCCCCTCCACAATATTTACTTTTCTTTGTACAGGATAAAACAGCACGTGTATTTTACACAACAAAACCCAGGGTGTTACTATAACATCAAATCGATGTTTACATTGGGCAATTCCAGAAAAGAACAACGCCACTGCGGATATAAATTTATTCGAATGCCGTGTTACAAATAAGACATTTTTTATGTTTCAAAGTTTTAAAGTTTATTCTATTCCTAGGCTTGTGTTGCCATGTGTAAACATCGAGTCGCAATTTCAGAAAATTTAAGCAAAAGTTTATCCAACACTGGGCAAATATGCTGTCCAAACTATCAACTAAACACCCTCAATTTTTACCATGTATAAGTGCTAAAAATGGCACGCTAAGTGTACCGCGCTTGAAATGTCACTGTACTACAGTTTTACAACGAAATATAATTGATAGCCACTGTTTGCAGGAAATACATACATTAACCATTCCGTGAACTGATATAGTTATAGCAACCATGTGATTGCTTTATAACCATTGTACAAACAAAATATTTATGTATCTAACAACAAAACTATGATACTGCCGATATAAATCCGTGTTGTTGTTTACACACAAAAAAATATATTTGGCTGTCTTCCAATACTATATTTGAAAAATACCATTGGCGGATCAGATGAAGGTATTTTTAAAGTGGTCTTAACTTGGAGAATGAATTTCATTTTGAAAATAAGAATAAGAAGGGGTAAAAATGACTGCTAAAAATAACTTTACATAGTGTTTGCTCTTAGTAATAATTTTAGCGTAATGTTTTTACTTAAATGAATATTAATAAATTGTTAAGAATCTGGTCGGTCTATTTCCAGAAGGGTTGATCGATGAATGGCAACCAGACAAATTATTTTTGCCGTATCTTAAAGCTATACAATCACAAACGGACGGATTTTATACCGGGCCCATGAGAAATGAATACCGCATCGACCCGGTTTCGAACCGTAGAGACCCGTATTGTTCCGCAGCGTAACTAATACGGATCAACACGAGTCAAATTTAGTCAGTACGGGTCAACTACGGTCGACACTTCAATAAAGGGAGCCTAAATAAAACCCAGCCATATTTAATTGAAAAAAAAAGAAATAATTTGCGCCATCTATGATATTTATACTGATACTGTTGATAACGTTTTTTTTTCGTTCGGTAAATTTCGCTTAAAGTTTTCCTTTCAATATTATAAATACTATTTAATATAGTATTCACGTTCATTCCGTGTTTATAGCACTGACCATACGAAACAAAAGACATGACAATGGATTGTGCCCTGTTTCTACAAACGCATTTGTTGGTTACCATGGTAATACTTGTAATGATAAAGGCCAATACTATTATAATGCTTTGTGTGAAGGCTATTGTTATCATTGTTTGGGAAATAAAATATGATTCAGAAAATAATTGTTTTCTTAATTACCACATCGATGGATGTAGGAAATTATTCTACTTCAGTTGCACGAAATGGTTGAATTGAATTGAATCGAATTGAATCTTTTCCGTATTAAAAAACATATACAATTTAAATTACGGCGGATAACCCACATTCAGCAGCTGCTCGCCCATCAAGTGGAGCTGGTCTTCCGTGGGCTTTCCTGTTCTTGCCAAGCCTTCTTAACTTCTTGTGCCATCCTTATAACATAGACGTATTAACATTTGTGTCTATGTTAAGATGTCTCAGCATGAAGAGGATAGGTAAGACCATTTCGTGCAATTGGTCCCAGTACATGTCTTACCATTTTGGTTGGTTCTTGATCTGTTTATCTGCTTTCACTCGTATGTATATCATGTTATTTCAGAAATACGTTGTATTTAATAATAAAATTAAAGTTGAATCAATCCTTGGAATTATCTTTCTCTTGGTAAAGGAAGGTCAACAAGGTTAACAACATGGTCAATTGGTCCCAAATGCTTCCTTAATTTTACGGCCCTCCAAAATGACCTTTGACGGTTTTCCTCTTTCAGACTATAGACAAACATCTACAACTCCAACGAAATATGTAAACATGTTCATTGTACCCATGCAGGCTACACAATAGACCGGTTTACTTATATATCCAAATGCATGAATGTTTCTTAAAAAAAGAACGACCACAGTTGTCACACAGACGCCCCGATTCAACACGATTCAACACGACTTTTTTTTCCAGGGCTCAACTGGATAAACAATGACACAAAGAATCGTGTTGAGTCGTGTGGAATCAGGGCTCGATGTGACTTGGGCTTTAAATCTGGTAATAACAACTGAACTACAATACTTGCAATCCGGTTAACATATATCATTTGTTGCTATGTCGGGCAAGCCTCTGGAAAGGTTTTGGGTCATCAAGAACAACATTTGTTTTTGGAGAATTCGCTTATATTAGTAAGCCCGCCTATTCCCGAGATGAATCGGGTCTGTACCTGTACGTAATGAAATCTACCAACACCAAAATAATGCACATCTAATCTAACAGCCACAGGTATACCAGAATTTATTATAAAATAATTACAAGCATTTGCTTTGATAAAAGTTTCCATGCAAACGATAACAATCAACCTTTTCCTCTTTGGTTTACCACGCAGTACATAATTAATTTATTTGACAGTTATGATGAATATATCGTTTATTCTTTCATTTCATTCACTCAGTTACAAATTGAATAGTGATTATTGCATATATCAATACTCAATTTGATTTCATTCATTTCCAGAACAATTTTTTGCCTTATTCATCGATTGTTTATGTTTGATCAATTATTTTGCTGTGTTTTGAAATTAAATGAAATAAGATTACGAGTAAGTGAAGTTTTGCTTCTATTTTATAACCGCATACACATATGGTTACTGCAAATCATTACTACCATGGTAACCGTTCGTCTGGATTTTTTTTAAAGTTCCAGGGACGGTTATGACGTCACGGCAACAAGATTCCCCGAGATGGTGACAACCTCGGCTCCGTGTTCCCCTCAGATGGCACTCCCACATCGGCGAATCAAACCCGTGTGCGAGGTTGCCCAAGACAGCAATTCCTGTATGAAATCTGCCATGCCCGAGGTTAATAGCCCGACGTTAGCATGTGAGTGTTAATATCACTTTTGTTGTCCAAGCTATCATTTCAAGGAAAAGAACAGGTCCAACCATGCCTCAAAATCATAATAACAGCATAATTTTTTTAAGTAACATTTGCTTCCCTGTCCAATTAAATTACATGAAGATGCAGCATATAGTTTTATTTGCTTTTTATCAAATTTGAATGAACCATGAGATCGACATTAACAACAAAAAATCAATTATCATATAGTTACAGGCAATTTCATATTTGTTCATTAAAACTCAAAGAGTGATCAAATGAAAATCACAAGAATTGGTAGACACTTATGGTTGATATCGAACCAAAATGCCATTATTATTATCATTTATTTATTAATTGTTATTATTTTTGGGGGGAGGGGTCATTAGTTTGAACGAATTTATTTTTTATTTGATTGGTGAAATGGGATGCATTGTTGAAACGGAATGCATGACAATACATGTATAAAATATTGTTCTTTTTATTCTATGCTCATACTGGTACGCGAAGGGAGACACATACGAAAAAGTTCTCCAGTAAGGCGAGATTTATGAATGATTTGATATGAAATCATAGTAGGCCTAATCTAATATTAATAATCTTTTTTTTTCATTCATGTTTATCTTTTCAATAGCTGTTGCTGCTGTACACTTACAAGGTAAGACATTAAAAAGATTGACGAAAGATGATGATGATGATGTTGATAATGGTCCTTATCATTATCATTATCATTATTGTAATTACTCTCTTTATTATTGTTATTATTATCATCATTTTTTAGTTTATTACTATCATTAGTATCATTGTTGTTATCATCGGCATTATTTTTTTTCTCTTTGCCTCGCTTCAGAGGATTTATTGTAATAAAAATTCGGCATTATTTATATCATCAGTATTGTTATTGTTATTATTATAATAATCATTATTATTATTATTATTAGTAGTAGTAGTATTAGGAGTATGGGGATGATGATGATGGTGGTTTGGTGGTGATGATGGCGATAAGCTCTCGTCACTGTTTGTAAAGATTGATATATTTTCATATACTCTTCTCGTCCGCTTGCATCAAAATATTGAATCAAACTGATAACATCTCGTGTTTTTCACAGATTTCATAGAAGCAAGCGCCCAGGGTCTGAATAGTGACACGACGAGTGAGCAAGGTTGGTATTATTTGAAGAGTACTATTATTTTCTAGATCTTATTAGGTCTGCTAATCTGTAAAAAGACGATAAAGATAATTTGTAAACAAAAAATATACATGTAATATAAAAGCAAATATATAATGAGCAGAGTCGTTCGAAATCCCTTTGCAAAATAGTTCGCATTCATTTAGAATTTAGTTATTCTAGTGCAGGTGCAACGTCAACAAATTACAACAAAATATTCTGTTTTGTGTGAGCAGATGGCCGTCATATCAACCGTAACGAATCATAAATTTACATATGCTATTCGGTTTTTATATTTTAAAGTTTACAATTCACTTATTTCACAGTGAATGCGACAAATACGTTTCGAAGAAAAAATGTTGACGATTCTGATTTTACGTTAGGCTAAATTCTTCATGTTTTGAAGAAATTAATGATAATTCATTTATTCATTTCAGGAGAAAGGGTCACGCCCCCACCTCTGCATTGTCGGCGTAAAGACTCTTGACCCAGTCGGCTCTATATTTCCTGCATAAAGCATTTTTAAAGTGAAGAGTGTTAATGTCAGGTCATCGGGGGTATCTTCCGCCCCCCCCCCTTTTTTTTCAATCGGTCCCCCATATTGACAAATTCTGCATCTGCCCCTTCGTAATTATCCCTATCATTGTCTAAATTCACAAAGAATATAAAAATGAAAATTATATTTTTTTTTTCAGATCCTGGCAAAAAGTTTGGTTCGGTGCTACGAAAGTCGATCTCTGCAAAGATCAAGCGAAAACTGGTAAAATATAATACATTTCTTTTTTTAATGTATTGATGTGATGTTTGTTGGACATCAAATAAGACCAAGCAAGTGAATCTTACTCTACGAATGTAAACGAGTGAACATTAACCCGATTGACTCATTTTTAGAGTGGAAGGAATTATGACTCACTCTTTTCCGATCAAATCTTACTCTTTATTTGAGCAGAATATTACCCATAATTATTTCAAGAATATTTAGATCTAATTCTAATACAGAAAGAGTGATTTAGCTCGCTCAGACAGAGTGAGACGTCGTTCTCTCTAATACTGAATAGATTCACTCATTTACGTTGAAAGAGTAAATAATAGAAGTCTTTGCATTGTGTTCCCCCTTTTCAAACCCTCCCTAACACCGTTTCTAGTTTGTTGTTGTTCTGCTCAATGCACCCTCCCATTTGCAATTGTCATTCTGCCATTTGATTTAATCATACTCCATATTCTCCTTCATTATATTGCTCATCCGTTTGTTTCCTTCTTTTGCTTCTACTATTATTTTTTTATAGAGAAGACAAGAAAGCGTCAAGTCGGATAATATCACCTCACTGATTGCAGAATTTAAGCTCCATGACAAGGAGGAAATAGAATTCACAGTCTACAAGGTAAAAACGATCTTTTACAAACAGCGTCGGTAAAAAAAGCAAAGAAAAATATTTTTAATACAACTTGTACAACCAGCTAATAAAGAAGATCACATTATGCTTCACAGACATTGAATAGATTAGGGTATAAATATTGAAATATTGTATGCCTGAAATGATATCGGGAGGTCAAATTTCGACTTTGGAATTTGGTNTTCAATCGGTCCCCCCTATTGACAAATTCTGCATCTGTCCCTTCGCAATTATCCCTATCATTTTCTAAATACACAAAGAATAAAATCATGAAAAATTATATCTCTTTTTCAGATCCTGGCAAAAAGTTTGGCTCGGTTCTACGGAAGTCGATCTCTGCAAAGATCAAGAGAAAACTTGTAAGTTTTGATTGTATTTATGGGACGTTTGTTGGACATAGAAAATGAATGTTATGGAATGAAACCAAATAGGTGAACCTTCCTCTCTAATTGTAAGCTAGTGAATATCAATTCGGTTAACTCATTTTTAAGAATGGAATGAGTTATGACTCACTCTTTTCCGATCAAATCTTGTTCTTTATTTGATCAGAATATTGCCCATAATTATTTAAAAAATAATGAGATCTAATTATAATAGAGAAAGAGTGATCTAGCTTGCTCAGACAGAGTTAGACGTCGTTCTTTCTAATACTCTTTATCAGAGTGAATATATTCACTCATTTACATTGAAAGAGGAAATAATAGAAGTCTTTGCATTGTTTTCATATTTTTAGAATTACCATAATTATTTATTTTGTATCTGGACCCCTTGGAAAAACATATGTATTTATTTTACTTCCTCTGAAAGGACAATCCAGCCAGTGTTATTAATTGCAAATTATTTTTACACATGTAAATTTGTCAAATGTACTCTGATTTCGTAGTATGTTTTATATGTTATAAGTCTTTTTACTGATTGGAAATCCTACTATATAATTCGCCTAGTTTGATGTTTGGATGTTTGTTTGTTTGTTTGGCTGCGTATTTCTCTCAACCTATTGCACCAATCGTCTCCAAATTTTTCTTACCCCCGTTTTAGATAATAGAAAGAAA
>BQKZ01003012.1:36676-56331 GCA_036244855.1 Temnopleurus reevesii | reverse complement strand
AAGTACAAAACCTATGTTGACACTTTAAAAGCAGACGCTGAAGCAGTTGGCACAGACGAACTGAAAAATATCATGATGGACAGGAGTAACTGGAGGATCCATACTAGGTCTCGGCAGTTTAGCCAACCTGGTAGGTAGGTAGGTATTTAGAACAAAATAGGATCTTTGAAGGAAAGTAAAAATATTCCTTCACAGAAATATCCATCTGAAGAAGTCTAAAATTGTTTGATACTTTAAGAAAATGCATGCATATTTTCGCAAAGAAGACAGTGAATCTTCAGGCATATTTGTAAAAAAATAAAAAGTTTTTTGCCACCGTTATGACCCTGGTAAATAAAAACCTCAAATGAAACAGGTAATTTTAAAGATAACCGTAAACAGTTCAGGGTCACTCGTACACAATGCATGCTTGCTTCCTATACTGTGAAACTCGGGTTCTATTTCCAAAATAGATTTTTATCAGTCAGTTTTTATAATCTCACATTTTGCTCTTTAAACAAATTTCGAAAACATTTTCATTTTTCATTACTCTACACCAAAAAAGTACAGGATCACTCATTTTGCATGTGATTAAGATTCTGCTAGGATAGAAAGCTCAAGGGTTTTTTTTACTTCATTTTATTCCACAGCTCTCCATTATCAGATTTTAAGCACTTTCAGCAGTTTTCTTTATTTGATCACAAAAAAATGTGTATAGAAATGTACGTAATATTCGTATGAGGTTTTACATTTCTGGAAATATTCTAAAACTACCACACCTTAAAACAGAAGTGACACTTGGTGACTGCGCCTTCAGCTGTGCTGCTCCAAAACTTTGGAACAAATTGCCAATAGAAATAAGATCATCTCCATCTGCTCTGTTTTTAAAACCTTGTTGAAAACTCATTTATTTCTTGAAGCTTTTCAATAATATCTTGTACCTTTATGCAGTGTTTTACAATATCCACAGACCCTAACATCACAGCGCAGTAGAGTATATCCATATAGTGACTGCGCTATATCAATTATTTAATTATTATTATGATTATAAATACCCCAGATGCAACTGTCTTTCATGTTATCAAACACACTGTAATCATTTTCATGCATGAGCGATTTCAGTTGTTTCATACGTCTTTCACTCCACTCCTCACCTGGCCTGAAAAGTGAAAACTGTATAAGCTGAAATTTTCGCGGTAGTTTTATTTTCGCTAATTTCGCGGTTATGGCCTCGCGAAAACTTCCACTGACTCTGTATAATGCACATGTCAATTGTGTACAAACACTGTCAAAAACGTGAAAATAACAACACGCCAATGTGTCAAACTGGTCTGAAATCGCGTAAATATCTGTACGCTTAGATATTGGCTTATACAGTATAGTGAATTGAAACAGTTGAAAAGTGATTCCTAACTTTCTTTAAGTAGACGTATAATGATTAGAACTAAATTACATGTAACTGCATATAAAAATGGAGCTTTAGTCAAGGTCTTGATATTTTTCCATGTGCGTTATCAACTCTAGTTTATCTTGAACGGTAACTGTTCTTAGTTTCAGATACGTACCCTGTATAATCAAGAGTGAATTACCTCAGAGAACGCTTTGTTTTTATTGTAATTCTGCTTTGTCATATCCCTTGATGAAGGATAATAACAATACTCTGTTTCCTGAAAATTAGATGCAGGTTAGTGAAATGAAAACCTCGAAAAAGATAGTGATATGTTTCAAACTTTTCATATATGATACTAATGGGTGTCATTAAATCATTTTTCATACCAGTTGTAAACTTGCACCGGTTTAATTAGCCAAGATCAAAATATTGTGTTACCCAAGAATGCCATTTATGAAAAAAAAAATATTTTAATTATTACTTATATGTGTATTTTTTGTATTTTTTACTTATATGTGCATTCTTTGTATTTTAAATGATCTTTTGAAAATGCATAAAATTTTCAATTCAGCCTTTGGCTGCAAGAAATGATTTTAATTGTGATTCAATAAATAAACCATTACTACTACTACAGTGCTGATCATTCAGTCAGAAGAAGTTTGTATTACTATTTTTTTAAAACTTTATATGATAATGATTGTTCAGTCCTTTTCATGACTGGCACACACTTGTACTTTTTTAGGTCAATAAAAAAACCTTTGTTTTCCAAGAATGTAACCTGCACATATCTCAATATTAGATACAGGCTAGTGAGATGAAAGTTGAAAAGATAAGTGATTTATACACTTCGTGTGTTAGTGTTGGTAAAGTTTTTTTCATTCTTGGAACAAACTTGCACTGATTCAGACTGAGACAGATACAATTGGTTGCCCAACAATGTAACCCATTCATTAAATCATTTTTCATACCAGTTGCAAACTTGCCCCAGTTTAATTGGCCAAGAACAAAATGTTTGGTTTACCCAAGAATGCCATTTTTGAAAAACAGGGTTGATCATTCAGCCAGAAGTTTTTATTGCTATTTTTTTTAAACTTTATATGACAACGATTGTTAAGTCCTTTTCATGACTGGCACGCACTTGCATTTTTTCAGACCAATAAAATTTTGGTTTCTTTGAACACCTATCCATGTATCTCAATATTAGATACAGGCTAGTGAAATGAAAGTTTAAAAAGATATTTTGATTTATGATTTAAACAGTTCACCTGATACTGATGGATGTCATTATATCATTTGTTCGTACCAGTCACAAACTTGCACTTTTTCAGGCACAGGAAACAAATTTGGACAGGAATATAACCTGTATCTCTATTGTATTTCAGATTCAGGTTAGTGAAATGAAAGTTGAAAAAGATGCGATATGATTTAAACACTTTATTTGATACTGGTGGATGTCATTATATCATTTTTTCGTACCAGTCACAAACTTGCACTTTTTCAGGCAGAGAAAAAAAAATTAGTTGGACAAAAATATAATCTGTATCTCTATTGTATTTCAGATTCAGGTTAGTGAAATGAAAGTTGAAAAAGATGCGATATGATTTTAACACTTCACATGATACTTGTTGGTGTCATTATTAATCATTTGTTTGTACCAGTCACAAGCTTGCACTGATTCAGGCCGAAAAAAAAATTTGGTTTCCAAGAATGTAACCTGTATATATTGGATACAGGTTAGTGAAATGAAAGTTGGAAAGATACTACACTTCATATGATACTGATGGATTTCATTAAATCATTTTTTTCATACCAGTCACAAACTTGCTCTGTTTCAGGCCAAAAAAAAAATCGGTTTCCAAGAATGTAACCTGTATGTAGGCTACATGTATCTCAATATTGGATACAGGTTAGTGAAATGAAAGTTGGAAAGATACTACAATATGAAGTTCATATGATTACTGATGGATTTCATTAAATCATCTTTTCATACCAGTCACAAACTTGCACTGGTTCAGGCTGAGAAAAATATGTGGTTTCCAAGAATGTAACCTGTAGGCTGTATCTCAAATTTACATACAGTTAGTGAAATGAAAATTGGAAAGATACTATGATTTTAATAAACACTTCATTTTTAATAGTGATGGTAAAGTCTTTTTCATTCCTGGCACGCACTTGCACTGTTTCAGGCTGAGAAAAAATATTTATTTGCCCGAAAATGTAACCCATATCTCAAAATTAGATATAGGATAGTGAAATAAAAGCTTTGAAAAAGCATGTGGTATGATTCATGCACTTCACTTGATACTGGTGGATGTTATTAAATCATTATTTTCGTACCAGTCACAAACTTGCATGGTTAAATAGGCAAAGAAAAAATGTTTGGCTGTCCAAGAATGCTAATCTTGACCAAAAAAGTTTTGAAGAGGCAGAAAAAAGGTTTTTCCATTATATTTCTACTTTTGACTACTTTTTATATAAAATATTAGACCAAAATGTTCAAACTCTAACTTAATAATGTAATTCCCCCATCCCCCATGAAAGTAGTATTCCTCAGAAACATGGCTATCACCGAATTACATAGATTACATAGACCCTTTGGTACCTTATTTCTTTACATTTATTTTGATATTGATGTCAATGAAAAGTTTTTATAAAAAGAAATCTGATTTCAGAGGGCCTGTTTATGGAGGGCAAATAGAGAATTATTTTGGGGGTCATACACATATATTATGTTTTTTCCCCTGTCATACAATGTCAAGCTGCTAAGGAAAACTGAAAGTGTAAAGCATTTTTACACTGGCATGTATTTGTAGGAATTTTACTCACCTAAAAATTAACTACAGTGTAGAAAAACAAAGTAATGATTTGATGATGATGAAAGGGGTCTGTATGTTCAGTATTTTACTTGTCAGAAACGTGTGTTATGATTAGCATTTATACTAAAGACAAGCATCGATGAAAGTGATTTGTTAAATAAGCAATTTACATCGGGATAACATAGTTTAGTAATTACCCAAGAAGAACAGGTGCTGGCCATCAAACTCCAATCATCTGGAAAAAGTTGTAAAAAGGAAAGATACAATGTGAACTTTTCCACATGAAAGTGGTAGCAGTCATTGAATTATTGTAGTACGTGTACCACTCAAACTATTGTTCTGGTTTGAATCTGTTTATTTCCTGTCGCTTGCCATTATATCCTCAAAACATGTCAAACCAATCAGAAAAAACTGAAGGTGAAAAACATCTTTTTCTTCAAGGGATTTTGATCCCTTGCAATCTAAACTTGGAACCTATATGTACAAAACAAACTTCATAATACAATAAAGATTATCACAATATCCTACCGCACACTCACACATAAAGCAGTCTTTGTTGCCAATTGAGTGTCATTTTTTTTTTCAAATTTGTTTTGTTGGCCCTTACATGATTAGCCAGATTCAAGCTTTTTCTCATTCCATTCGAAAAATTCGAAAGAAAAACAAAACAAATTGAATTTTTAAATGGTTTTTCAGAATATTTTTTTTACATCTTATTTCATGTCCGATGATCTAGTACCAGTGGCAGCTGTCATTCTTGGAATTTTTTAAAAATCTATTCACAGTAATGTATGGCAGGAAATAATTTTCCTGGTATCGTATTGGAATTTGCTATGCATTTTAGCATGATTGCTATGATGCAAAAGATATTTTTATTAAGCAACTTTTTCACATAGAGTAAAGCGTTGAAAATGTTTCCTCAATGTCTAAACTGCTAATCAAAAATGAAAAGTAAAATTATTCCCTGAATGGTTAACAGCCGGGTACACACGAGTCCTATCAGACAATAAGAATTGACAGTTGTAGAACCATAGCAAACTAGTATTCCCCAGTAGCCAATTGCTCGAATTGGTCTTAGCTATATCCTCTTCTTGCTACGACATCTAACTTTTTGAGTGTGGCACAAGAAGTTACAACATCTCGGCAAGAAGATGATAGCTAAGACCAGTTTGTGCATTTGGCCCCAGGTGTTCACTGACCAAATGCCAGCTATTAATGTGAATGTTGGATATGATTCACTCTTCATTTTCTTGGCAAATTTGCCCTTCTTCTGATAGTCGAAATAACATAGATATGCAGTAATTACTGTACTCTCTAATTGTAACAATCTTTATCTCCTTCATTTCTTGTTTTCTGTTGCAGGATTTATCTGAGATATTTCAAGATTGGTGTCATCTTCCTCTCCATGTTTGTTTGCTCAGTAAGTATTCTCAACTGTCTTCTTTTTAACCTCCTCATCAATATTTCATTCAAATATTATGAAAAAAACAATGTACACTTAAAAGAGCAAGGCCTTCTTGCATTATAGCTGCAAAGTCTGAGAATTAAACACAACTCCACATTTTTTTAATGTTTCAGTTTCTAGACAGCATTGCAATGTACACTGGTCATTGCTGTCTCTAAATTGACATTTAAGTATTTTGAATAGATTCTTTTTCAGGCAAGGGGAGTTTAATTTCTGGGCAAGTGCTTTAAAAACGTTATAAGAAGAATCTACCGAAAAATAATAATTCTTCACAGGAAAATAAGAATCAGATGAACAGAACAAAAACAGTTTTGAGAAAAATCAGACAACTTAATAAAGAGAGTTAATATGAATGTTTTAATATTTAGACAAATTGGCATCTGATGAAGTCACAGGTGCACAACTGACCATTTATTATATTCATATCAATGTTATAAAATGTTACTTCTTCCCCAAAAATATGATTCCTCCAGAATCTTAACTACAGGATATAATAATAATAATAATGATAATAATAATGATAATAATAATAATAATAATAATAATAATAATAATAATAATAATAATAATAATAATAATAATAATAATAATAATATATATTCATGATAGACATGCATATCCCCTATTTGCTTGCTGACATCAATGCAACTTTTGTATATCCCTGTAAAAAAAAATTATGAATTTCACACCATAGATATAAAAATAAATGATGGGTAGTAGTGCACCCATGACATCATCAAATTGGCGACACACCTGAAAATTTTTACTGATATGCTCATTTTCTCCAAGCTTTGAAAATTCATAGCTTTTTTATTACTTGTCCGTTTTTTTTTTCAAACTTTTTTTATTCTGCTCACAATTTTTTTCTGGTTCTTTAAAAAAAAATTTATGTAGGGGTAGACTCTTCTTTTATGTAGCACCCTGTTTACATGTACATATGAATCAATCCATCCACAGCCTTTCATCATGCAGCAGATCAGACAAGCATAGTCAAACAAATTATTCATAATCATTCCCGCACCCAACACAAGAATATTTAGTTTGAGGAAATATCAATTTTGTTGTTGTGAAAGAAGTTTCCAAGTGTAAGAGCATCTTGGTGTTATTATAATATGTAAAGCATAACGTGGCTGATAATAATTTGTGCAATTATGAGGGTTTTTTTTACCCAATACAAGAATCTTTAGTTTGAGGAAATATCAACTTTGTTGTTATGAAAGAAGTTTCCAAGTGCAAGAACATTTTATTTTGCTGCATGAATAGGCACTATATGTAAAGCATTATGTGGCTGATAATACTTTGTTTAATAATTTTTTTGTTTAGTCTTTTTTTAATTTTTTTTTATACATACAGTAATGACCTTAATAATAATATGCAGTTCTTATATAGCGCTTATTACCTCTGATAAAGGTCTATAAAAGCGCTTGCTAGCTAAAAATTATTGATATGTGTATATTACAAGCCCTGTAACGTAAATTATTCAAATTATAGATTGACAAATACAAAGAGTTGATTGTACTTTGGAACTTCTTCCAATGGCTGAGGCAGTTTTAATTGCTATTTTGTATCTATTTTTTAAGAAATCAAATTGAAGGATCCAACATTGTACTTTGAACACGGACAGCGTATACTCCAAATGATAATATGCAAATATAGTAAAGATGTGCGTGTACATTGACAGGGAAAATTTTTACTTTTAAATTTGATTAGCAGGTAAAGAAATCTACGAAGCATTTTCAACACTTTGCTGTATAGTTCTTTGTGGAAAAGCTTCTAAACAAAACGTTTTTGTGTGTGTAGCAATCGGGCTAAAATGCATAGCAAAATGCGAAGCTATTCTAGGAAAATAATTCCCTGTACATCTTATACATTGTAATACAACTTTTGGTGGCTGTAGCATACATACATGTGTGTATGTCATACTACATGTATGAGCAGAAGGGACCAAGGATTTTGTACAAAGTAAACAACTTCATTCAAGCATTCACAATAGCTAGATACACACAAAAGAAATTTCCTCCTGTCTTATTCTTGTGAGAAATGTCAACAAGCATCATACAATGAATGGGGGAGTTATTTTCTTTTGTGTCCAGGAAGCTAAATTGTGAAATTTTAAATGGATTTGTTTACTTTGTCCAAATTCTTTTATCCCTTCTGCTCACGGTGGTGTATGTACACCCAAATCTATAAATAACAAAGTACAAAAAAATAGTCTACAGATGCGGAAATCACATTGTATGATTGATTGAACAAAACAGATTAATGATCAAGATACAATGTACATAATATGTACATTTATATCCTGTACAGTCAGAATCACTAAAGCAATGGTATGGTAGGATTTCATCATCTATTCTGAAATCAATCATATGCCTGACATGTATTGTGTTTTTACACGATTACATTAGAATCCGTTGTTTGTTTTCTTAAATTTATGAGTCATAAATTTCACACACACATCAAAGTGCAGTGTATTCCCAGATTGTCTTTATCCAATACTCAGTACTGGATTTATGTGCACCGTATATTAGTTTGGGGGCAAGGACCCCTCCCCCCCCCACACACACACAAGGGTAGGCAGAAGGGATTCAAGCTCAATTTTTAAAAAGGCGTGAAAACCAACCACTTGTCCTGGCCCAAGCTACCCCCATCCTCATTTGGGTCAGATCTTTGGCTTGCCCATGTGAGCTGCTACACAAATTCTACACAGAATTTTCAAACATAGAATTTTCAGAAATCATTGTTTCATTTATTAGAGTGTTATATTGTTTTCTTTCCAGTAAGGGGAGGGGGGGGGGGGGAAGAAAACCCCCAGTAAAAAAAATGACCGGGTGTTTTCTTTGTGTGTAGTTGTGGCTACAAGTTTTATAGTTATGGAGCTTAACTGAGCCTCCCACTTATAAGAAAAGAGGAGCTGATTTTAAATTGTAAATGTATTTTGATTATTTGTTATTTTTTGGAAAGATATTTGTCATTTACACACATGTACAATATTTCAGGAGTATCCTTGGCAGCTGCTCTCCATCTAATTCATCCATGAAATCAGAGCTGTCATTTACATTCATACAGTATGAATACAATATTTCAAAGAGTTATACATGTATCTTATTTTAGAGTTGATCGTATTCTATTTTATTTTTCCCAGGTGTTCTTCACGTTAAAAGATGAAATCACTCCTTCTCCAGAAATCTTCTCCATTGCACAGGACAGACCTCACTGTATCCTTTCTAATCTTTGTTGAAATCAAATAATTCTTGGAATAACACTGATTGACAGTGCATTTCCGAGATGCTGCAAAAAATCACAAGCATTCTCTGGTAGAACTGATGACTAGAAAGGTGCCTTAGCACTACATTCTAGACCATTTATAGCCGATGAGTGTGGGCTCGATTCTTGTAGGTACTGCATGAATATAATTTTAATGGTTTATTTAATTATTGAATTATTTTTACCCAATATAAACAACATTCAATTGGTAATTCTGTGTTTTTTCTAAAACAGAAAGTCAGTAAAGGGAGAGCTTGCATTTCAGACATTTTATCACTTTGTGAGCTGCCATGAAGCTATTTACAAGATCCAATTTTTCACTTGTCTAGCAATGAAGAATATGGTAAACAATTGTTTTAACAAAAGTACAAAAACAGTTTTTGACTGATTTGTCACAAAACGAATTGACAATTAAGTCATCCATTTTGCAAACACTGAACATGCCAAATTATGGTACAGCAATATGAAGCAGTACAAGATTTGTAGGATAAGAGCCTGTAAATTGATAGTGGAAAAGTTGGAGACATTGACTGACCGCATCATCAAATTTGACTAGGATATCCATCATTGAAGAGACAGGAAGGTGCTTTATAATAGTGCAAAATCCGACAATTAACTCGCCATTCCTCTGGGTAACATGGTAGGTCATACTGGGCAGTATGTCTCGTTCTTAAAGATATCATCTTTTAGAAGGCCTGGATTATGTTCAATTCAATTCAATTCAATTCAATTTATTTCACATCTATTGAAAGATACATAAAATAACAAATTTAAAGCACAATAAGACAAAAAGAAAATAACACAAGACAAAAAAGGTGTCATCAGTGTAGGTGTTCAGCAGTGTTATTCTGCCAAAAATTTGAAAGCAGTCAGTCCTAAAAGTGTCCCTAAACGTGCTGAAACACCACCAGTGTATTATTTAAGATAAGCCATTTGTAACAAGGAGAGACATTATTGAATACTTCACCCCAAACAGATTGTAATTTGCCTTAATGCTAGTCTTTGTTCCAGCCTCTGTAATTTCAGACCCGGGTGCTAACACCATCATCAAAGTGACCATTACCGGTCCGCTTGTTCTGATTGGAGAAGGAAATTCGACCGAGAACGTCACGGTCCGGTTTACTGGCTATGACTTTTCACAAGAGGGCGATGTTTGCGTCCAGAGTGCTGAAGTCTTTAGCGTTAATCGAGAGTTTCCTCTTTCAGAGAGCATATACTGGGAAGAAGTGATTGAATCATACCGCATAGATGGGTGAGTACAAAAGATTTATGATTCAAATAATGCACCGGTGCGAGTGTGTTTAATAGCTGTAATACGGCAAATTTGGGGTCACAAAACAAGGGAAAATAAGACTTCCACTCATACTGTATCCCATTCCCTCACGTAAACTGGGCAATATTGACACATATGAAAAGAAATTCATGACATCTAATTACTCGTGTTGGTTAAATCCTGAACGGTATTATCCATTTTCCCTTTTTGAAATTCCCAGAGCTCATTGTGTTGTTCAAGAGAAAGAATTCAAAGTAAAGTGGAGAAAAGATGCAATTCACTATCAAAACTAGAGTGGAGGAAACATTAAGGGGTCACGTAAACAAGGGATCATTGCAAACTGGAAGTGAACTTGACTTTCAATAGCTATTATCAGCTGCAAGACTAAGACATTCCTGTTTTGGTTGCAAATTTTAAGACTTATATGGCAAAGTGCATCAATGTAGCTGAGAAGAGTTGATTTATGAATATCTTCCAAGCAGCCCTTACAATGATAAACACAACATCCATGCTTGCCTGGGCTATATAAAGCAGGTATTAATTTCACTTTTCACATTTGATTCGCAGTTTTGGACATTGAGGAAATGTTTTAACACTTTACTCTGCAGTTCTAAGTGGGATAGTTACTACATGTATACACAACACCTCTTGTATAGCAATCATGCTAAAATGCATAACAAATTGCAATGCGATACCAGGAAAATTATTCCCTGTAAAGCATTTTGATAAGAAACATAAAAAGTAAAATAAATATATTCATATAAAACAAATGATGTAAAAAGAAATCTATTTGTTTTTTTTTTCCTGAGAAGCTTGAAGAAAAGCAATTTATACAGCTAAAAAATATTTTCATATTGAATTTAGCAGATATTTTCAGTATTTGATTGATAGATTGAGACTCCTTCAGAGTTTTATGGGTTGCAATATATCCCATAATCAGGGGTAATAATAATAATAATTACTTTATGTTATGCAGGATTCATGAGAACTGAAAATGCTACCATGGATAAACAACACTATGAGCAGAAGGGACAAAGACCTGGGACATAGTTAACAACCGCCATTCAAGCATTAACAATAGCTACATGGACAGAGAAGAGACTTCAATCCTTATCGTTTCGTGGAAAAATGTTGGGCAAGAATTATCCCTGGGACTATCTTTTGTGACCATGAAGCTATTGTGAATGCTTGAAAGAAGTTGTTTGCTTTGTCCCTTTTTCACAGACATAATCAATATAAAGTAACATGACAAAGTAGTAAAATCCAAGAAAAAAAAGGAGGTTTAGTAGTTCCCTGAAAGAGTAGCTTGAGTTGGGTTGCCTAATAACAGAACAAACAAAATTAAACAAAATATTGGTTTGAAAAATCTTGACTAAAAGTATACAAAATTGCTCTATTTATTAAAATAATTCAATTTGAATAGCCCACTTAGTTACAATAATCAATATACCTAAAAATTCTTCCTTTTTCATACCCATCCCACAGCTGCAGCGATAATACAAGCTATGTGCTGATTTATGAGAGCAACATCGATGACCTGGTGACTCTGGAGTCTGAGTACACCCTCTTACCACCGTCCTCAGATCAGGAGGTTGTCTGGGCGGCCATTATTTTAGTTGCCGTCTATGTGCTCATTGGATTTGAGGTATGTGTTTCATCTTGTGCGTAACCCTCAACTGTAATCATTGCAGAGTATTGTAATAGATTACATAAGTATCCATTTGCCAAATCCGCTGATGTTTTTCTAGAAAAAAAATAGTTTGTATGTATGATCAATATTTCGCTCAAACAACTTGGTCTGTCATGGTTATTGATAATGAACAATGAAAAGAAAGTAAAAAGATGTTTGATATAACATAAACAGATCAATAATATGAGACAAATCACAGAATTATGTTGCAAGAACAAAAAAGAAAGGAGGGGGAGAGGATAAGGAGGAGGTGGAAGAGACAGGAGGGGGTAGTCAGGCAGAGAGGGAAGATGAATGGAAGATGGAGAGGGAAGAAGGGACGGGAGAGGATAAGGAGGAGGTGGAAGAGAAAATGACGGATGGGGTGGGAGGGAGGGAGGGAGGAGATAGGAGGGGGTAGTCAGGTAGAGAGGTAAGATGAATGGAAGATGGAGAGAGAAGATGGAGAGAGAAGAAGGGAGGGGGATGGGTGTAGACTGGATGGGGAGAAGGGAGGAGAGGGAGGTACCGGTAATCAGGCAGAGAGGTAAGATGAATGGAAGATGGAGAGGGAAGAAGGGAGGGGGAGGGGTGTAGACTGGATCAGGATATAGGGAGGAGAGGGTAGGGAGGGAGGGAGGTACCGGTAGTCAGGCAGAGAGGTAAAGATGAATGGAAGATAGAAAGGGAAGAAGGGAGGGGGGGAGGGGATGTAGGCTGGATGGGGAGATACATGTAGGGAGGAGAGGGTAGGGGAGGATAAGGAGGAGGTGGAAGAGAAAATGCGGGATGGGGAGGGAGAGAGGGAGGGAGGAGACAGGAGGGAGGTAGTCAGGCAGAGAGGGAAGATGAATGGAAGATGGAGAGAGAAGAAGGGAGGGGGAGGGGTGTAGACTGGATGGGGAGAAGGGAGGAGAGGGTAGGGAGGGGGAAGAGAGAAAGGATAAGAGGAAGAAGAAGGGAGGGAATGAGAGGGAGAAGGAGAGGAATGTGGTATTAGGGGAAGGGGGGGAGGAGGGGTGAAGAGGATATGGGGAGGGATAAATCAATCTTATTGATACCAATGTTATCAAAAGATTATTATTCTGCAGTTGGTTTAGAGGACCACTGCATCCATGTTGGAATTATTTACTCTTTTGACCATGCTAAAAACTTCAGTCAGCATGCTACCATAAAAACAATAATGAAATGGATAGACTATGTATGATGAAGGATTTTGGAGGAGGAAGGAGGAGGAGATGGTGTTTTCCCATTGATATTATCCAAATTGTGTTATTATTTTACAGTTGGTGCATAGGACCACAGCAGCCATGTTTGGATCATTTGCTGTTCTGGCCGTACTAACAAGCTACAATCAATGGCCCACTATAGAAGCAGTAATGGAATGGTTGAACTACCTGTAAATAAATATGATAAAGGGGTTTTGGGAGGAGGGGAAGAGTAGGTGGAGGTTTCCCAATTTATGTTATTAAAATCGACATGTTCTTTTTTCACAGTTGGTGCATAGGACCACAGCAGCCATGTTAGGATCATTTGCTGTTCTCGCCGTGCTAACAAGCTACAATCAGCGGCCCACAATAGAAGCAGTGATGGAGTGGCTGGACTATGATGTGCTGGCTCTTCTTTGGGGAATGGTATGTACATTTCTGTTCTGGAATGTTTATGAAATGTATTTTTTTTTTATAATTCAATAGTTCTTTCAAATCCAACACTTTGATTACCTCACTCCTTTCTTGCTCTTGTGATATGTTTTATAGTTATCCAGACGAGCAACAGTGCAATATCTTTATGAGATAACATTGCTATGAGGAATGTATATTGTAATAAGATATCGAAGGACGAAGGACGAATGATCCCAGTTGTCTCGGATCCTTTTCATGAAATGTATCTGGGAATAGGTAAAGGAATAATATGCCTAGCTATTTTACACTAAATATTAAAAAGTTATATGATTTAGGACAAACCATTTAGGAAATTCTATAAATATTCAACATATTCTACATGTATGTCCAACTCCACAGTTCTTCTATTACATTACATTACCGATCAGATATTTCATGAGGTAGTACATAAAAGGCCGAACGTTCCTATCGATAGATTTGGCCAATCAAACTTACCCAATAAAATTTTACATAATTGGGAAGTTCAGTAAAGCTTCATTTTCAAAGTCACTCATGAGTAAATGAACAACAAGTTTGTAATGACCCAAGGCAATCATTGGTCTCTAACCTTCTGTTCTTACAGCATGTTTATTTCATCTTTCTTTAATATTCAATGCAGATGACAATTGTAGCCATCTTTTCTGAGACTGGTTTCTTTGACTACTGCGCTCTCCTGTCCTACAAGTATGCCAAAGGAAAGATCTGGACGCTAGTCACAATCCTGTGTTTCTTTTCTGGAATTGTATCAGCTTTCTTAGACAATGTTACAACCATTCTTCTAATGACACCAGTTACAATCAGGTAAATAAAACTCATGTTATGATTCAGAGCTTCCCCCCTAAAGTAAGAATATGACTTTTATCATTTAGAAATAATGTTACATTTTCTTTGAATTGTACGATAAAACTCCTACCGTGCCAGGTAGCTTTCAAGATCAATTTACATCATAAAGCCAGTTTAAGACGTAATAAGAATACAATGTCTTGCTCATGAAACATGTCTGAATAGGATTCCATTTGTAAAAGTTAGTTTAACAGAGCAAAGCACGCATAAACATTACGCATGTAGAAAAGCAGGGCAGGGAGGGAATGGTAAATGTCACGTTTAAAGCATGGATTTGGTTGAGCTCTATAATCAGGATGGGGACTTGCATTCCTATTGATTTTCAACCAGTTTTGAGATTGTATTCGAAGTGATCTTCAAAAGCGGTTTTACAAAATGGTTTCATAGTTGAAAATTATTTTTGAAACCTAGATGAAAACTGGGTCAAATCTGTTTGGCAAGCCTGAAAACAGCCAGCTCCCTCTGCCAATGCTTGGCTTAACTGTGCTTGCTGTCATTTAAGGTGTTAAAGGTGCTAGAAAGTTTCAACTCTACGCAAGTTGGGATGATCAGCACACGCCAATGAAAAATCATAGTTTCATGTGCGTTTTGTTAGAACCGCAGACAGTGCTCAAATGAAATTTAGCATTTCAATTTGTAGCTTGTTTGCAGTTGATTTGCAGTCAATTGCAACTTTCTAGCAACACTTCCTTAGTCTTCCCTTCAGACACACTTAATCCTATTGTAGACAGGACTAAATTACTTTCATAAATGGATAAGAAAAATTCCTACATTTCTTTCTTTCTTTTTCAATTGCAGTCTTTGCGAAGTGCTGAACATTGATCCCAGGTATGTGTTGATAGCAGAGGTTATTTTCTCAAATATCGGCGGAACAGCAACAGCCATTGGAGATCCGCCAAATGTCATCATTGTTGCCAACTCAGAGATCGAAGCTGCTGTGAGTATTTCCACGAAAAATGTGATCTAAGATGTCATCATATTCAAGCTTATATTGCATTCTACATTGTATTCAAATTGTAATTCACAGCATTTATCTCTAATAAGTGCTTTTGAACTGTAAGTTCATTTATTTGCAATGCTTATTAATATGTGATTTTATCGATTTGTCATGATGTAAATCATTTTCGTTGTTGTAAATATTCTGAACTGATTGAAGAATGCCATTGAAATTGCATTCATTGTTTGAAGTGGAAAGTAAATGAAATGAAAAATTAAGTGTCAAATTAAATAGTCAATTTTCTTTTTGCAAACTCTGCATAAAGAGAGAATTACAAAAAGTAAGAAATAAGAATTAGAATGAGTTGACAGTGATAAGGGAATCCATTTGTAATAATATTTCCAGAGATAACTCCTCAGTAAAAAGATACAATAAAAAAAAAATGAGAACAAAAAATTAGCAAGCAGTGATCAGAAAATAATTGTTGTCAGCCTTATACTTCTTGATGTTTTCTTTTAATGTATTCCGAAAATTCATGGAAAGAAGAGGGAATAAACATTTAGTTGTTAATATAATTCTCGTACATCTCCAGCAGTTTTGAGATAAATTTCCTCCTGAAAATATCTTTAGTTGTATGAAAACAATCAATTGTTATGATTTTTTTTCTATGAAATGTCTTTGCCTCTTTTAGGCGTTAAGCATCCGGGGCATGGAGGTAATATATAGCATCAAAATGATGTTTTGGAAATGAATTCCTCTTACAAGCATGACTATGCATTGTGCCCATTATTACATTCGTAATGTTACCCATTATTTTTGATTTATTTTGACATTATTCTCTATTAATTTTACATTAGCATGTTGAATCTGTTATCATGATTTGAATTATTTTATTTCATAAATTATTTTTATTTTTCATTACTAATACAGTTGAGCCTCCATCATTCAGTCTCCCATCATCCGAATCTTGAGATTTTCCCCATTTTGATCATATAATATCTCTGGCAAAAATCAAGATTTCAAGCATAAATGTAATTCACCAAGCAACCCCATGTGAACTATTCATCATCCCAGCATTTGAGTATATTTTCATGAAATGTGTATGAAAATAACATGCATTTAGTCATTTAATCACCCCAAACTCGTTCAACTCCTTGCTGAGTCTCCTATACTGTATAAGCCAATATTTTTTGTGCAGATATTTTCACGTGTTCTAATTTTTGTGTTTTTGACAGTTTTTTAATGCGTATAAATGTGCATCATACTGAATGACAATCACAGCAAAATTCATGAAAATTAAACCACCTCAAGCTTAACAGTATTCAAACGAGTCCCTTTTCCGGATGAGAGTTGGTCCCAACATGTCCAAATTTTATCATTTTAATTCACATTTATTGGGCAAAATAAATTCATCAAGGCATGCATGTATTTCTTGAAAAGATGAAAACTAGTAGGTAAGCAACCCCTTAAAAAACATTTTTAAAAATAAAATGAAATAAAAGAGGTTCAACTGTATTTCAAAAAAGTAGAAATAAGTTTTGTTGCTCATTTCATATTTTTGTTGACATTTCATTTATATACATCCCTAATTTGATTCCAACTGGCAGGAATTAAAGTATCCCTTCATACCGGTAAGTACTCCCAAGGTTTCTTTTCGTTTGAACATAGTGGGCGCTCCAGCCTGCTTCAAAGAATTGGGGGCCACGCTGCAAAGAAATGCTCTTGGCAGTCCTGTTCTTGCAAAAATGTTGCAGTGCTTCTTAATAGACCCTTTGAACGTAGATGCACACTGTATGAAAGTTTTATTTTCTAGTTCAGGGAGATACAAAGGGCTAATACACAACAGAGCAAGTGAAAGATAACCATGACCATTTCTTGCAAATATGTCGTAGTAGCTTTAACATTCTTTGAATCTAGACATACAAAAGTTCTATCATCTATGTTCAGAGAGATACAAGTAGCTAACACAACATAGCAAGGGAGAGATAGCCTAGATCATTTCTTGCAATCAGCCCCAGGTTTCAATAATTAACAATGGGTGATTTCACATTCAGTGTTATAGGCTGGTGTTATTGTTACAAGTTTAATTTCTGCTGCAAACACAAGCGCAAACACAAGCACTCAGATTGAGGGTTTATATTAATATCTGAATACTAATGATCGATAGCTTAACACCTAATGTACTCATCTTGCCAGTGCAATAAACCAGCACATGAAATGCAATTGTCGATGCTAAAGATGCTGATATGACATAACATCCTAAATGTTTGTTATTTCAAAGTGGCATTGAAAAATATGAACAATTATGGATGTACTTATCAAATCAATAATAAAGTAAATTATAAAGGTGTAGAAGGCAAATTTGAAGTGTTGGTTCATCTGTTGTTAGGAAGGCTAGGCTTGTGTGGTAACACTAATACCAAGCATTAAATCAGTTTTTGTTAATCCCTAACTGTTTGGTGCTAGTCAAGGGAAATCTGTATAAAATTATTCGTCTGAAATTAAATATTATCAACCAGAACTACATCACTAAAATTATAGGTCAACACTAACACTGACTCAATTTTGTATCATTTCATGATCATTATAACTTGTTCTTAAATAAACACTAACACCAGCCACTATCAACGAACGTAAAATCACCCATTGGCTTGTATTCTGACAATGGGGTGTAACTTAACCTCGGACTAACTAAGTGCTATTGAGGCCTTCGGTAAATGACAATGACTTAAACCTGGATCAAGCTAAAAACATGCTATCAGAATACGGGCCATTTTGTTAAGCCAACTTGAAGCGGGCTAGAGTGATCACATTGTTCTTGCGGAGATTGCCTTTTGACCCTGCACTGCTGTGGATCCCTCGACTAACAATTTGAACCTTTCCTTCCTCTCTTGTAGATTGTCTATGGCTAACTAATACCTCTGTTGTCCTGAATGTATTCTTGAATGCTGGTCAAATGATCTGATGCATGCTCCAGAAATAGTTGTTGTGATATTTTGTCAGCAATATCGTTGGTTAAGTCCCTCCTCGCTGAGCGTGCACGCATTCCTTTACATGCAAGTCTATAGAGGTGGATTGAGGTCCCCACTGCTTGCGCTGAATAAAACGATACTGTACAAAGGGGGCCTAAACTATGATTAAGCAATCTTTTTTCTGGGTTTGTTTAGAACTAATACCCCTAACATAAAGTAGCCGTGGTAAAATAGTGAATTGCATTCTCAAGCAGCAATTACATGTGGACTGTGCATGAAGAATTTGCATAGGCTTGTTTGAAAACTAATATCTCTATTGTCCATAATCTTTTCGTGCATGCATTTTTAGTATGATGCATGCTCCTGAAAAAATTGCTCTACACTGTAAAACTCCATGCAGGGTTGTTAAGAGGGAAAACCCTTATCTCTTACTATGTGCGAGTTGAACATGGTCTGACATTTATTTTGAGTTCTAAGATTCCATGCAGGTTGTTGTAAACTAATCCCTCTGCTATATTGAATCCATTACTGCATGCATATAATGAGTGCTTTTCCAGTAACTATTGTTCATAATAGCTTTTTATGGCGATTAGGAATGTTTTTTATTGTGTGATGCCTGCTTGAGCAATGAAGATTTTCAGATTTTGCAGAGGTTTGTTTGAATAACTCTGCTGTCCATAATTTATTAGAGGGATTGTATTACTGGTGGACAGAGGCTCGTGGATGGTAGAAAAAGAGTGCTCCTCTGATATGTGCAATAAATGATGCGCACATCAGTTGCGTACTTGTCATTCACTGCGTATATCAGATCTGCGCAATTGTATCACCATCCGAAAGCTTCCGTCTAACAATTTTGAAAGCCCATTATTATGCATACTGGTTGGAGTGTTGTGATGCCTATTTCATCTAAAAATGCCCAGATTTCAGTAGGTTAAGAACTTGTACAAAAGATGGACCTGATATTTAGAATGGGCAGTTGATTTCTCTGAGTTTTTAGAGTGCCTATGAAGAGGTGAGTTTACTAATAGATGCAAATTTCATGTACACTTAAACACCAGGGTTGCTCTTGACAACCCAAAAGCTTGCCCTTGGCTTGCTTGATATAGCAACAAGTAATGTATGCAAACTGCATTCCAACTATTGTTTTTCAATTGTTGTGAAAAGATTTAAGAAATACCATGTAACTACATTCTTTGGCTAGAAACGTGCATAAATTTGAACTATTACTTAGTAAACCTGCCTATTTTTTATGCCTCCGCCACCGTAAGGTGGTGCCGGAGGCATTATGTTTTCGGGTTGTCCGTCCGTCCGTCCGTCCGTCCGTCCGTGTGTCCGTGCGTCCGTGCGTCCGTCCGGACCTTGTTACCGCGATAAGTTCAGAAC
>BQKZ01003012.1:23140-33276 GCA_036244855.1 Temnopleurus reevesii | reverse complement strand
TGTTACACAAGATTTACACCAATGTTACACAAGATTTACACCAGTGTTACACAAGATTCACACCAGTGTTACACAAGATTTACACCAATGTTACACAAGATTTACACCAGTGTTACACAAGATTCACACCAGTGTTACACAAGATTTACACCAATGTTACACAAGATTCACACCAGTTTTACACAAGATTCACACCAGTATTACACAAGATTCACACCAGTGTTACACTACACTCATACCAGTGTTACACAAGATTCACACCAGTGTTACACCTAATTGACACCAATATTACGCAAGATTCACACCAGTGTCACACAATATTCACACCAGTCTAATACAAAATTCACACCAGTGTTACACATGATTCACACCAGTATAACACAAGATTCCCACCAGTGTTACACAATATTCTCACCAGTGTAACACAAGAGTCCCACCAGTATTACACAAGATTCACACCAGTTTCACACATGATTCACACCAGTGTTACACTAGACTCATACCAGTGTTACACAAGATTTACGCCTGTGTTGCACAAAATTCACACCAGTGTTTCACGTAATTGACGCCAATATTACACAAGATTCACACCAGTGTTACACAAGTCTTACACCAGAGTGTCAATGATGCAATGTTCTGATGGATAAATACATGTAGTATGTGGCCCTAAAATTAGTCGTCAGACTGATGGATTTTTATTCAAACATGATTGTTGGATGAATTACATTACAATGGGGTAATACAAAAAATGATTTGAGGGTGTTTAATTGTGTGTTGCCCTCAAACTATTTGCAGTTTTTCAAAATCTTTGAACCTTTAGCTATATACTGCAGATGAGTTCATGTAAAATCCTGCTTTACACTACATTATGTTCTAAATGTATAAAGATGTAAGAATTCTCTACACCTGCAAACGCATCAGTCTTCATTCATATGAACATACATTTAAAAAATGTTGAAGGGTACGGGAAATTACAAGGTCAGCTGTAGATCATTCAATACACTGTGCATTCATTTTTCATTTCTTTTGTTTACATTGATGTAAAACAGCAGATTGCTGATCTTTTGTGCCTGTATAAATATATTCTAATAAATAAATAAATAAATAAATAAATAAATAAATGAATATTACTAATATCATTTATGACTCTCTAAATGTTTGAATCTTCAAATGAATCTGTGCATTCATTTTTCATTCCTTTTGTTAAATTACTGTTATTATTTATGACTCTTGAAATGTTTGATTCTTCAAAAGAATTGAATTGAAAATGAAAATAATTTGATTTGCTTCTTCCTCGGACAGAATTGAAACACGAGATTGAAATATGGCGGCAAGCAGCAGTCCGGATTATGGTAGCCTCAAAAGAAGAAAACACAGTCAAAGCTCTGCTTCTCCAAAAGGTCTCCCAACTTGAAACACAGCTCAGAAATCAAATATATGAACAAAGGTAAGGAGAAATATTCTTCCAACTGCACCAAATAATATTATTTGAATATGCTCTATTATTCATTTAAAAAAAGGATTGAGGTTGCACTAAGGGGTTTAGGGTTATTTTCCAAGAAATTGTCCTGAAAAGGACTGAGCAAAAGCTAAAAATAGATATGTAAAAAAAATGTTCCGACTAGATTTAACTAACTCGTCCTCAGATGAAGAAATCACGAGCGGTTAGGGGTCCTAGCCCCTAAGATTTAGCTGCTTTTGATATATATATGGCCATTGTTTAAGATGAAAGCCTTCTGTTTTCCTTTTCCGTTCATCAAAAGAGACAAAGAGTTTTTTTCTTCTTCTTGACACAGAAGAAGTATTGAAAACTGTTTTTATGAATAAAGTTTTTGTGAATATAATAATAATAATGATAATAATAATAATAATAATAGAAATTCATATAGCGCATAATAATTAGGGAAATTCTCTATGCGCTTCAATCAATATATTGATTATCGTTGTCCAACTTGTGTACTTTATTCTCCACTGTTTGATTTTGGTAATACAAGGTTTGTATTTTTTTCTCCATGTTTATGATTACTCATAGTATTTTTCTTATTCTTGCAATTTCAGACAAACGGCCAATGAAGATGTCCACTGGAAAGAAAAGTTAAAAGAACTTGAACAAAGAGTGAGCGTCTTTCCTTTTTAGAATAACATGGATCCATACATTTACTTACTGCTCTCCACCTATGTAGGGGAAAATGTGACCTAACAAAAAATTGACTAGTGAATGATTTAAAAAAAGATAAGAAGAACCACTACAAAACATAATACAGCACATTTCACTTGTTTTCATTGACTAATTTGACTTCAACTTTTTACCTTCTAATCCCATATAGAAGGTGTCTTGGCAAACAACTCGCCTTTGTGCCGCACTTATAAGCTTCCATGATATTTTTTTTATTTATCAGCCTTCGTGAGCCTCATAAGGTGCGATGGGGGCTTTTTAAGCCGAGTGAAAATTTTGATTTGGAAGTTTCATTTGAGGGAGCTTTTAAGTTGGTAGTTATATAAATGCCTAACACTCTCTTTTTCATCCTTTTACACTTCAATACCAAAAAATTTCAGTGATGGATTTGAACTTAACCATGATAATGTTTGGCTGTTTGAGGAGTCACAATATAATTTGTAGCCTCTTGCATATACAAGAAAGTCTTTATCCCTTTGTATGCATTTTTATATAAATTTTTGTTATACTTCATATTTTTTATATATATTATAATCTTTATATTTTTTTCCTTTCTCTCGTATCGCATTTCAGATATTGTATTACTGGCAAAATGCAGCCCTATTTTAATTGCTGTTATAGTTGTTTAAAATTTTATCATATTTCTCCATTGCTGCATAACTAATAATGTAATACTGGCAAAATGCAGCTTTATTTTGATTGTTGTTTGACTTTTTTCTATATGTTTTTATTCTTCCTTTCTCTAGTACCGCATTACAGATACTGTATTACTGGCCAAATGCAGCTTTATTTTGATAGTTGTTATACTCCTCTTCTTCATCCACTCCCTGGTCGACACCATCTATTTAGACCTTGGTAAGCTTTTCTTAATCAATGTTTTGATTCACTTGTAGCTGTCTAAGAGACCTGTTTCATAATGTATTCCAATTTATTCTCCTTTGCCATAAGACGAACCATGTATTCAGCTGTAAAAAAAATAATTATACTTGCATACATTAACCCTAAAAAGACTGGGCTATGTTGGAGACTAGGAAAACTAGGGGGATGCGGTGAAAAAATATTTGCATGGCGGACTTAATGTATCTCACAAAACATATTTTAAGGGTTAACTTGCTAGGTTAGACAATCAATCTAACCTTCCCATCCTACCAACAACTACTGCATGATATCCACATTCATTATTTTATAGGTCAACATGTGAAATTATACCTGAAAACATTTTTTAACTCCTTCCTAAGTCTTATTTTCCTCCTGAATTTTGTGATTTGTGCTTGAATTTTTTTTTTAAATCCTGACCGACCAACCCCTTTTTTTTCATGGCATGAGAGGGAATCCAAACAATTTCTACCTTGCTTTATCATAAACACAGCAAAAAATCAAGTCCCTATCTTAATGTAGATGTTCATATAGCTACCTGTACTTACTGTATTGTTCTATTGATCCGTTTTATAAATAGATCATGCAATAAAATTGTGTCTGCTTCGAACATAGTACTGATTTTTTACCAAACATGTTTATTGGAAAGGACCGTTTTGCTCTCTCAACACCAACACCAACACCGAACATCGTACTTGAAGTCACCCAATGTCTTCTTGAGAAAGAAACATAGTTTTTCTATCGAAATGTATCAAAACGGGACATTGTTTCTGTACAATTAACTGGCTACCATGTGTGTGAAAATCATGAATAATATGATGAACGTAAGAAGAAATATACCGGTTCTAATAACCTTTCTTTATTATTCCGAATTGATTTTTTTTTCTTCAGGTTGGATTGCTATAATTGGAGCTGTTGCTCTCCTTCTGTTAGCAGATGTGCATGATATTGAGAATGTAATGCATCGTGTTGAATGGGCTACACTCCTCTTCTTTGCAGCTCTTTTTGTTCTTATGGAGGTAGGTGCAAATCATTCTTGGAGTTGCGGAAGAGGACACTTAGGAAAGGGAGTGAGAGGTTGGAAAGGAAGAGGGGAGAATAGAATATTGGAGGGGAAAAGGAGGAATATAAAGGGAGAATGTTACGCTCGTGTTAAACTTTTGATGCATTGTGTGAAATGGGCTACACTGCTCTCCCTTGCAGCTCTTTTTGTTCTTATGGAGGTAGGAGCCATAACTAGATGAAGGGTAGGGTTGTGGAGATGGTAAGGATGTGATGAAGAAGAGGAGGGGGGAGTGGGAGGAGATGTTGGGGAGGGAGACTGGGGTATGGGTAGTTCAGATTCTAAACGATTTTTTGAAAGCGATATAACCTCCCGATCACTTTCATCCTGTTGCTGCCAGACCGAGAGAGGGCGCGACCTCGAGAATTAACGGGCGACGATACCAACATTCTCGCATTCTGCACGAAGATATGATAACGCCATCTATCGGTCGCGTTGCCCTATGGTGTGCACAGAAATTATAAAAACCGTTCAGAATCTGAACTAGGGTATGGGGAGAGGGAGTGTGATTGAAAGGGGAGTTGGTGGAAAGAAGAAAATTAGATGAAGGGGAGAATAGGGTAAACTAATAGGATGGGAGAGGATGAGGAGAACTGGTAGGAAATGGATGGGATGCAAGTTAAAAGCATTTGCATGATATAGAGAATGTAATGCATCGTGTGGAATGGGCTACACGCCTCTTCTTTGCTGCTCTTTTTGTTCTTATGGAGATAGGTGCCAAGACTTGTGTGGTTTGAGATAAGGGGGCAGGAAAGGGAGGGATGGGGGCAGGGAAGATATAGTGGTAGGAAAGAGCTGTTGCTCTCCTTCTGTTAGCAGATGTGCATGATATAGAGAATGTGATGCATTGTGTGGAGTGGGCTACACTCCTCTTCTTTGCAGCACTTTTTGTTCTTATGGAGGTAGGTGCCAAGACTTGTCTGCTTTGGGATTAGGAATTGGAGAGGGAAAGGGAGTTAGAGTTGTGGAAAGGAAGAGGGGCGAGGAGAATATTGGAGGGGAAGAGGAAGAATATAAAGGGAGAACGCTGCGCTCGCGTTATAATGTTTAATTATGCATTGTGTGGAGTGAGCTACACTTCTATTCCTTGCAGCTCTAAAGGTTAGAGGTTGAAAAGAAAGCAGACTCGGAAGGGAAGGGCTGAAAAAGGGAAGAGTAATGGATGAGAGGGAGTAGAAAAAAATGATAGATAAAATAAAATAAAAATTAAAATAGATAAAGTGATGTTTTATATGGAAAAGGTTAGAGAGGGAGGGAAAGAGGAAAATAAGAAGACAAGAAGAGAGAAGGGGAGGGTCAGTAGGAGGAGGAAGAGGAGGAGAAGGAGATAAGGAAAGAAGGGAGGTTGGGAGATGGGGCAGGAAGGAAGGCTGGAAGGGGAAGGAGGAAGGGAAGAGGAATATATAGTGAGGAGGGGGAATGGGAGGATGACAAATATAATGCGTAGGGGGCTTTCACTGTGGTACCTCAGTACCTCAGGGGTCAATGTTAATTATATAAATATGACTTGTAGCATTATTTCAATGTGCCAAATTATTCACTTTGGATGCCATGGTACTCAAGGATTATCTATGTGGTAATTGAGATGACTTATTTTATTCCCCATCCAGGGTTTAACAGAGCTTCGTCTCATCGAGTATATTGGAAACTTTGTAGCAGGCATTATAGAGGTCAGTTNCCTGAAAAACATTTGGTAACTCCTTCCTTAGTCTTATTTTCCTCCTGAATTTTGTGATTTGTGCTTGAATTTTTTTTTTAAATCCTGACCGACCAATCCTTTTTTATATAGCATGAGAGGGAATCCAACAAATTTTTGCTTTGCTTTATCACAAACACAGCAAAAAATCTAAGTTCCTTTCTTAAAGTAGATACTTATATCTCTACTTACTTTTGTATTGATCTGTTTTATAAATAAACCATGCAATTAAATCGTGTCTGCTCAGAACATAGTACTGATTTTTCACCAAACATGTTTATTGGAAAGGGTCTGATACGATAAAGTTAAAGCACAAAAATCTAACGTCACCAATGTGTAAAAATTGCGCGTCATATTCAAACTTTTCCAATCAATGTCTACTTAAGAAAGAAACATATTTTTTCTATCGAAAAGTATCAAAACGTGACATTGTTTCTGCTCAATTAATTGGCTCCCATGTATGTGAAAATGTTGAATAATATGAAGAACATGAGTAGAAATATTCTGGTTCTAATAATCTTTCTTTATCATTCCGAAATGATTTTTTTCAGGTTGGATTGCTATTATTGGAGCTGTCGCTCTCCTTCTGTTAGCAGATGTGCATGATATTGAGAATGTAATGCATCGTGTAGAGTGGGCTACACTCCTCTTCTTTGCTGCGCTTTTTGTTCTTATGGAGGTAGGTGCCAAGAACTCATCTACAGTGTAGTTGGATATAAGGAGGAGGGAAGGATGGGATAGGGACAGGGAAAATAGGGGAGGTGCGCTTTTTGTTTTATGGAGGTAGGTGCAAAGACTTCGCTTGTTAGGGAAGAGGATTGAGGGGAAGGGAGAGGGGGAAGGTGATGAGAGAGGATGAGCTGTTAGTAGATGTGCATGATATAGAGAATGTGATGCATCGTGTGGAATGGGCTACACTCCTCTTCTTTGCAGCTCTTTTTGTTCTTATGGAGGTAGGTGCCAAGACTTGTCTGCTTTGGGATTAGGAATTGGAGAGGGAAAGGGAGCTAGAGGTGTGAAAAGGAAGAGGGGCAAGGATAATATTTGGGGGGAAAAGAGGAGGAATATAAAGGGAGAATGCTGCGCCCGCGTTAAAATTTTGAATTATGCATTGTGTGGAGTGGGCTCCACTTCTCTTCCTTGCAGCTCTAAAGGTTGGAGGAGATTGAAAAGAAAGCAGAATAGGAAGGGAAGGGCTGAAAAAGGAAAAGTAATGGATGGGAGGGAGTAGAAAAAAAAAAATGATGTAGATAATGTGATGTTTTATATGGAAAAGGTAGGAGAGAGAAGGAAATAAGAAGATAAGAAGAGAGAAGGGGAGGGCAGTAGGAGGAGGAGGAGATAAGGAAAGAAGGGAGGTTGGGAGGAGGGCAAGAAGGAAGGCTGGAAGGGAGAGGAGGAAGGGAAGGGGAATATATAGTGAGGAGGGAGTATGGTAGGATGGCAAATAGAATGTATAAGAGCTTTCACTGTGGTACCTTAGTGTAGGGATGAATTTTTCATCATTAATTATATATTAACAGGATTTGTAGCTTTTTTTCAATGTATCTATTCACTTTGGATGGAATGGTACACAAGGATTATTTATTTGGTAATTGTAAATATCTTCTTCCCAATTCAGGGTCTAACAGAGCTTCGTCTCATCGAGTATATTGGAAACTTTGTAGCAGGCATTATAGAGGTCAGTTTTCAGTTTTGATTTTACTCAGTATTTTCAGGATAATATTACAGTTCTGGTAATGTGATTCCATTAGACCTAAAAAGTGCTGTGACTAAAGAATAGATACTAAAAGTGTCCAGATATTTGCTTGACATTATAACTGAAAAGTTTGAACAAATGCATACCAGTTACTAATTCGATGCACCCTTTGCTGCCAGGATGGATCCCTCAAATTCAAAGCTACGTGCAAGTTCAAGCATTGGTATTGAGATCTGATTTTGATACTGATGACACTGATGTATAATATGTCAGAGAGTTAATATGTACAACAACATTGACAAATATAAGAGTTTGCATTAGATTGAGACCACACTAGACACAAATGTATCATTCTTTTTTTATATATACATATTTTTCTGGTCATTACTCTGTGATAATTAATTTTCTCAAAAATAGTTTTGGAGAACATTGTATAAAGGTGGTTTCCCTCTCTATTGGACACTCATTGCACTTGCTTGAAATAAAATATGTCTCACCATATCCTAAGCAGTGCTAAGAGTCATCTTTCTGTCGAGTGATGGACAATCTTGTTATTTTTGCGATAACATTGGAGTGAGGAACAGATAGGCCTTCAGGTTGGATTCAAAATTCGACTGGCTCCCTGCTCCTCTTATAAGTTCGGAAAGACTATCCAGGAATGTAGAAGACTCTTCAGTGGAATTTTTGTACGAATAGATACGATATAACAATATTCCTGATATGAAGAGGTGATAGTTTGTTCCCGGCTCTTTATAACTTATTGATTTTCTAACCCTGCTATAAGAAGATATTTTGATAGTCCACATTACCTCACGATGAGCTTCCACTGTACCACCCTAGGTTTGACAGATTATATTCAATCAGCAATGCTCATTTATGCATGTAGTTTTGTTCATTTCTTAAATTGATATGTTCAATACTGCGTGTATTTTATTTCTCTTGTTATGATTAATTTTACTTGTTGTTTTTTAAATCATAGGATGTGCCCCCTGATGCCAGACTTGCCGTAGCCCTTATCCTCATCCTTTGGGTGTCTGCCCTGGCCTCATCTTTTATTGATAACATTCCCTTTACGACAGCCATGGTAAGGAGTAACTTTGTCATTCTTGCCTATCTGAAACCATAAAATAAATGTAATTAGTCTCACAGCCACCCTTTAGGCTGAAAAAAATTGTTTGGATGCCCATAATGGATCGACCATCTAAAAATGGCCCAACATAAATTTTTTTTTCACTCAAAATTTAAAAACTACAGCAAAATTACATTTAAACATGTGGAATAGAATCTGAAACGTGATTTTCAGATTATCTTTGGCTTTTCACTCCCTTGCAAATATTATTTTCTTAATGAACTGTGTTAAAAAATAAAAACAACAATTAAAGAGAAACATTTTCGGACCGACTGATGCTATATTTCAGAAATAGCATTTCAGGTAATATCCAATCAAATTTTTCCCCTAATAGGGTTACACATCCTACTGCTGTACATGAGTACATGAGTGTTGTTAAAAATAGCTTTCTACATAGGAAATTTCATGTAAAATATGAAGAGCTGATATTTTTTTGATGTCAGTGGTGTTGCCTAATTGCAGAGCAAAGAATGATTCAAGAGGAATTGTAATTGAGTGTAATTTCCTCATTCCATGACCAATTTTGTTCATTTCTTTTTTAATATGCTTTTCAGATTATTTTCCCTTTTTTAAATATTTTTTTGAATATCTGTCCTTACCTGAAATAGGTAATTCCAATTTTTTTCAATTATGATGAATCATTAATTTAGTATTACTTGACACTTTCAGATCCCCATCATTCTCGACCTTGCGGAGCGTGAAGAGTTAGGGCTCCCTCTCCAGCCACTGGTATGGGCGCTGGCCTTTGGGGCTTGTCTTGGAGGGAACGGAACTCTGATTGGTGCGTCGGCCAACGTGGTATGCGCGGGAATCGCTGATCAACACGGTTATGGGTTCACGTTCTTTGATTTCTTTAAGTGAGTATTGTCAAAAGGAAAGGGCAAGGTTCTCAATTTTGTTTTTAATCCTTTATAGAATGAAGAAATAGGAAAAAATGGAATTAATTATGATAAATCAATTATAATAAATAATGCAAATTTATGCATAAAAATGTAATTTTTGCTCTAAATAACAAAATACAGGTGATAGAAAGCTCAATTTGATTTAATTATTCCTGTTATCAATTCTAACAATTCCACAAAATATACACCTCTTTCAGACCCAACCAGAATAATGCCGCTAGTGCTATTCACAATCTTGAGAGTTGTGCTCATAATGTCCATAATTGGCTATCCTTACACTCACTAAAACTTAACCTAACCAAATGTGAATTCATTATGTTTGGCTCAAATACCCATCTGAACAAGATAGCAGTCACATCAGTCACGATTGCTGGGCACAAAATCTAGAGGTCTAATTTCTGCCGCAATCTTGGTATTTTTTTAGACAGTAGTTTCACAATGTCAACCCAAGTACAACAAATGTCCAAATCAGTTCGCTACCATTGCAACTCCGCAACTTAGGTTTTGTAAGGAAATTTCTCACCCGCAGTTCCACTGAAAAACTTGTTCATGCTTTGATATCCTCTCGTTTGGATTTTGGCAATGCTCTTATGTT
>BQKZ01003012.1:0-14240 GCA_036244855.1 Temnopleurus reevesii | reverse complement strand
CGTTTGTATAGGTGTCTATGTCTTTTCATACAATCACTTTTCTTGTGTTTTTCTGTTCTAGGGCCTTTATGAAAAACAGTGCTGCGATCACTGATTGGGTAACCCTACTGAAATAAAACAAATAAATAAATGAATAAATAAGTCAGAGTATTTATATTTTTACGCCATTAGATTTCCAAATTTATAATGAATAATAGTGAGTTACGGGTTCATAAACATATGGTAGCCAGTGGTAGTGGTTCGGGTGTTGGTTGGTACCTCACAAGAATCATGAGAATGGTCATAACATGTTTCTTTCAATATCGCCTTCTAGATCCCCGATGTCACCACGTTGTGAGAAGTTCTGTAACGGGAACCCTCTGGCAGACGCTACGAGTGAGGGAGGGTTCAGTCTAAGAGGGTCCGGTATGCTTGGGAGCATGAGGTACGTGCGAGATGATTATTACTTGGCACACGAAGCAAAGGATAATCATAAAAGATTGAATATACTTGATCGACACACAGAGATGTTAACGATAACGATCGCGCAGTTTATTATGGTGTCCGATCTATTGAAAACATTCATTGGCGCCTCCAAATGAATAAGAAATCCCTTCTCCCCACCCCACCCCCCACCCCACCCCCACGCAACACCCAAACATAAAATTCATAACTTTGGAACGGGTTATCCGATTTTGCTCAAATTTTCAGAGCTTGTTCATCTGATTTTTATTAATTAAATGAGAGCACGATAATTGCAGGGGTTCCCTTTAAAATGAATGTTTCGAGATGTTTCGGTATTCGTAAGACGTACGTTGAGCTAACAGAAAAATAATAGTCTAGCGAAATCAACCCTTACACTCGTGTGGGTTTTATTTTACCGCAATGACTGCATGTGGGAAAAAAAATAACCATTAAAATGATATTGATATTTGTATCTACTAAAATGCGCTTAATTTTGCAATATGAATAATTTGTTACACTGCAATTGAGACAAAATTGTATTAATGACATACGACAACACTTCCAAAGCGGAATTCATTATAATAATGAATAAATTCTACCTTCCGCTTATACTGGCTATATAGCAATATCAATGTAATTGTTCTTTACTTATTGAATTTCCTAGAATATATCACAGTGAATGCTATGGCGGTCTCATGAGAAATAATTATGCATAAAAAATAGGAATGCATGCACACTTGTAGAGAAATCGGGACTGCTTAATAGACTACGATCCTGGTATTTCCAGACTGGGGATTCCCCGGAGATGACGTCGTCATGCCCAAAATACATTGCGAGTGACAGCGTTCACTATCAGGCGGTGAAGCTCGCAAGAGAGTATAAATTGAGATGCAGACGCTCGTTTTCATCATTTCATCAACCATCGCTCTACATCAACTGAAGTATCTTACGATTCGCCAAAATAATTAAGATACATGTAGTTTTGCAGAGATATTTGAAAAATCGCACAGTGTCAGATTGTATTAAGAAAAGACATTCTACGAGACTAAAACAAAATGTCTAACGGATACCGAATCCCGTTTGAGGATTTGCTGAAGTGCAGCATATGTCAGGACAGGATCAAGGATGCAAGGAGCCTACCTTGCGGACACACCTTCTGCAGTGGTTGTCTGACCGCGTCCGCAGCGTCCACCTACCCTAGAGGAGGCATCATCTGCTCCGAGTGCAAGAAGACATCCCAGCTTCCAGCAGTCGGGACCTTGGGTCTCCCGCGTTGTTTCGCCATCAATAGCCTTGTGGAGGACATCGACCAGACCTTTGGCCGAGGCGACAGCAGCCGAAGCAGCAGCAGAAGAAGCAGCGTGACCAACGGCCAAAATGGACATCAGCTGTCTCTAGGTCAGCATGGCTTTCAGGTCAAGGAGACCTTCTCCTGTTCCTTTTGCTTGAACCTGATGAGAGACGCCCGCTACCTGCCATGCGGACACTCCTTCTGCAAGGATTGCCTGACCTTGCAGCCGAGACCAGCACCTGGTATAAAGTGCATCAAATGCCTGAAGGAGCACGCCCTACCTTTCAATGGGATCGCTGGTCTACCTGTGGCCTATCGGATCAACAGCATTGTGACCGAGATCAAGTCAAACGAAAGCCAGACGAGTGGTGAGTGCTATTCTTTTATAGTTTCATATCTTTTAATGGGTTTTATTTTCTACGTGAAATATAGATGCACAAAAAGAAGGATACATTCTAAGTGTCAGTTCAAAACACAGGCATGAGCAATTACATCTTAAGATACAAACTTAGATAAACAAATATAAATTATGTACTATTTCACAAATTTCACAAATGCGTTTATTTTGTCGTTTAAAAAATTAATCTGCCATCTGTCATATCTTGTAATGTCTCTCATACAGGCCTACAGTATTATCGTTGATATCTTGGACCAACATGTATATCATATTTCATAAAACATTATGTTTTCATGTACATATCATCAAATTATTTGATCCCACATCTCATAATTATTGATCGTTTATATTTTCCTTGCAGGTGACGACACCCAGCTGGGTTCCTCACAGGGCCGTCAACCACGGCCTCATCAATCGGTCCCTCATTTTCCGCGATCACCGGCCACGAGATCAACGACCACGATGATGGAGGACGTCGACGAGGCGAAGATGAGGGCCCAGGCCCGTGCGAGGCAGATCCAGGTCTTTGTTAAACAGCCCAACGGGCGGACCATGACCATCAATGTCGCAGCCAACGGCACGGTGGCCGACCTCCAGCGGGAGATCCAAGCGAGGGCAGGCTTCGACCCAAAACAGATGTGGCTCTCGTACTGCTCGCAGAATCTCGGTGACAAAACAAGTCTGCTGTCATCTTACGGCATCGTGAATCATTCCAATATTGATTTGAATGTGAGGGTTCGTGGAGGAGCTCAATGAGACTCTATATGAACTGGACAAATGATACAATCATTGTAATTAAATCCATGGACTCGGATCTGGGAGCGACCAATAAGGGGGGGGGGGGGGGGTCGGGTTAAGAATTTGACCCCCTTGCCGCTCGGGTTAGCTGACAAGCAAAAAAAAAGGAACAAAAAAATATTAATAGAAATGATTCAGAAGAACAAAAGTCTGCTGGTGAGCTGATAAGTAAAGAGAAAAAGGGTCTTCAACCCCTACCCGTGGGACCAACCTCCAAACCGCATAATTTGTAATTGCACGTTGCAAACACCAATGATTTGTGCAGGCAAAGTGTTAAAATTATCTTTGGAAACAGATTTGTTGTTCTTCTAGCACCTTTCTTTGCTGAACAGTGCAAATATTCGGAAGGAGCAGCGTCAATGTTAAAACATCATTTATGCAAATGTTAGTTATTTTTTGTTGACATTCGCCGTTTGGTTTTCTTTCTCTGTATGTTTTCTCTGAGGGAACTATTCAGCCAGAACTTGACGTATTGTATACGAGGAAGATTATATCTGAATAGGTTTACTCTATTATAAGAGTTCTTGTCAATATCGAATTTCATTCTGACAAACAATTGTTTTCCATGTTACCAATTTTACAACTGTTTTTTTTTTAGTTCCGTTACTTGTCTGTTTATTTAGATTTCTTCTTTAAACAGTAATTCTTGTTTTGTGTGTGATTTAAATGAGAAAGAAAAGTATTCTATACTCTAGTTTTATGCTCAAAATATTATTTTTGTAATTTAGTTAACAAGTTATTGGAAGCGAGGACCATACTGGAAACATTTTTCCACGGTTTATCCTGCCATTATTTGATTTATGTCATAATGTACTTGTATATGTATGTACTTGTTATGACCAAATAAATTCTAATAAAAGTATGTTATTTTCAAAAAGCCATTTAATTTGTAAAAAAAGCAGTCATATTTCATGCAGGAGTAACTGACTCCATTTCCTTTATCAGGGACTACGGGAACGCCGGGTTAGTATAGGGGCTGCAGCCCCCGTCTCCGACCATAGAGGTTTATAGCCGTAGGTTATATAACTCTAACTCTATGACCCGGACACACACACACACACACACATCAAATCTTTTTTTATTTTCAGAAACTGCATTAGCAAACATATATGGCAGTGTATAAGGATTGTTCAGCACAGCCCCTTCACTTTTCAAGACGCTCTGCGGTGCATGTTTTCTTGATAATAATTAAAGATTTTACAATTTTTTAATGTACAGGTAATTGTAAGTGTAGAAAGGGGTGGGGTATAGGTCCTATAGGAGAGGGATGGGGAGTCGGGGGAAATACCGTATGTGCTGGTTTTAGTGTACGTGTGTGTGTGTGTATGTATGTACGTGTGTGTGTGTGTCGTGTGTAGATTGTGTTGTGTGCGGGATATATTGTGTCAAAGAAAGAGAGACGGACACACACAAAGAGATCTGGTGTGTGTGTGTGTGTGTGTGTGTGTGTGTGTGTGTGTGTGTGTGTGTTTGTAGTGTAGAGTATAGTGAGAGAAAAGAGAGAGAGAGGAGGAGAGATCCAGTGTGAGTTTGTGGGTTTATGTGAGTGTGTGTATGAGTAATGCATTGCAATCCGTTCTGTTTTTGCCGACCATGGAGTGTAGGTGCAATTTTGCACCTATGTGATACACAGAGAGAACACTGCAATATCGTACCCTGTAAGAGCAGGCGCACCCTTTTGGGTGTCAAATTGCACATTTTCATAAATGTCCAACATTGCTCCTTTTCCTATCATTGCCTATTAAAACTTTAAAGGTGCAATATTTTACCAATCGAAACTGCAGCAGTCATGGGGGTTCGAACCCACGCCTGGATTATCACTTCGTTCCAAGTCAAACACTTTTATGACTGAGCTAGTCGCTGCTTTCGACCAATGAACGAATCCAAAAGACATTAAAAAAATAATAATAATTGGACTCTGTTTGTGAACGGTGGTAACGCATTTCGCGTCTGCCAATTGGTCCGTTAGAGCGGATAAAAACATTTCGTTGGTACATGTATAAATCACCTGTCTCAGAATTGGATGAAACTAAAAAAATAAACGATACACTGACATGAAGCATAATCATCTCGACACATCCTTTCACGCACAAAATCCTCAATTTGCTTCGATCGGAAGGCATTTAATGCTAGCTTGCTTGTTGCCAATTTTTAGCCTTACTCATGGGATTACGTAATATTAATATTTCAGCAAATATGAGTATTTGCAATTACGCATCTTTTCAGGCATAAAATCCTCAGTCTCCTTTGATTGGAAGGTATACAGTTCTTTCAAACCTATTATATTCAGGAAGATTTTTGGTACATAATGTGCATTGCAAGCAGTGTTTTCATGCAGGGGATGCAAACATTGCAAAAGATTTACAGGAAATTGAGGCAAGTAAAGAACGATTACATTTCATGCGGTATAAAATGTGCATCAAATGCATTTTTAGAGCACAAAAGTGCAAAACAAAATATCTACATCTCAGGAGCTTCCTCGATTTGTCCCATTAGATGTTTGTCGAAAAGCAAAATAGTTAAAGGAATGGCTGGAGAATAAAACTGACAATATTTTGAGGACTGTGCAATTCCAATCAGGAGAAATGCTTCCTCGCATAATCCACTCCCTTTGCAGAATCACTTTGAGTTTCATAATCCTGTGATTGAGGCACTCTGTCTCTTTATTATTTTTTTTTATTTTCTCATTTTCTTTAAATCTAATATTGGGTTCATATTTTTCTCACTCGCTTCGCTCGCACGTCACATACTTTTCCACAATTTAATCAAAGTGAGACCTTGATTAATTGATATGGAATTATTTCTAGTAATTCTGTGTAGGTTTCTTTTTCTTCGATTTTTGGGTATCAAAAGGGATATTTTTCCTTACTCGCTCTTCAAGGTGCAATATTGTACCCTTTTGGGTGTATATACACAAGCACAAGAAAGGTGCAACCTACCGGGAAAATGGAGGGTGTGAATATTACACAGTTTGACTCCTCAACTAGACTATTGGGGAGCAGATATGGATCAATCTGGTGGGTTGAATGCACTTTTTGTCGAGCTATATGACAAGGCCAGGTACAATCACATCTAGACACCATTGTTAGGATTCGGGTCAAATACCTGATTCCTTATGGTGGGTTTTCCCAGAGATAAAAATGTTATTTTCCTAGAGATAAAGCTAAAAAACAAACATTTAATACAAATACGGAGATATGGCACAGAGCGTGTTATGAACAAAAAAAAATATTGGGGCTGGGTATTTCCATGAAGGTTTATTTTTATTTTTAAAAATAATTCATTTATTTATTTTTACACAGTAAAAAAAGGGGTAAGCATATGCTGTTTTTCAACAGGGAATGTGCAGAAACATGCAGTAATATACAAGAGATCAAACAACACGATATATATATTATTTCGGTAAGATAAAGTGGGTCATGGGACAAGAGATCCATACGCCATGTATCGAACTGAGCGGACACAGCAATCATCTGTTCTTTAATGCCCAGCTCAGCTACAATTTGATGACGATTACGAAATGTGGATTTTACCAGATGTTCAACAAAAATCTTGCAAATCATGACCATGCACTGTATGCCTTACGGGGTGTTGTTCAAAAGTTGCAATTGATCGCAAGTTGCAGTTGATTGGAACGCGCCAATCAAAATCGTTGCTTCATGCGCGTCTTATTAAATGCGCATACTGTGTGCGAATGAAAACCGCGTTACAATTTGCAAAGTTGCAGTTGATTTGCAGTTGATTTTGAGCAAAACCCCATTAGCTTATCTTCCTCTAATCTTCGTTCGCGAAGCTCAGCCATGTGATATATCTTAATACAAACATTTCGAAACAATAGCATATTTTTTATGAACTGATTCTGCTTGAAAATTTGAATTTGACTGTTAAATCATATAAAGCCCCCTCTCTCGGTTAAATCAAATTCTGTTTCTTATCGGGTATATACGAGGTTATTTTCGAGATTTGACGAAAGAATAATAAAGAGGTATAGGGGCCTATACACAAAAATTGAATTCTGAAGTTTTCATCTAATTCTGTGCATGAGAAGATGTGCTCCATCAAGAAAAAAAAATATTGGTTCAAAATGGGGTTGCCCGAGGCTGAGATTTTTTGCACATTTTATAAGTTGTAGCTTTACCAAAACTCATTCATTTTTCACACAATCTTTTGTGCAATTATGTTCATGATACCATATTTCATTTTATTTAGATTTGAAGATGAAACTTGTGGGCAAAAATATTCGCTTTTAGCAAAAATTTACTTGGGCTTTAAAAAATATGGACCTATATTTTTCTTTAAAATTTCACTTTTACCGTGGCTATTGATGTGTGCAGAATTTTCTGTGAGCATATTTTTCAATTTACTCCGCGTTCCACTTGACTCCGGTTCCCACACTCTTAATTTGTGGATTAATCTACGAGTAAATACGGTATATACAGAGTGATTGATTGGTTGATTGATTGATTGATTGATTGATTGATTGATTGATTGATTGATTGATTGGTTGATTGATGGATTGATTGATTGAATATGGTTTATTTTATTTAAAAAATACATTCAAAATAACAGCCAAGAGGCTAATGCAAATTGAATTCACAATGTGATTCAAATAAAAAAAATAGAACATGTGAAACAATAAATCAAATACATCAGCAAAATATTGAAGAAATAAAATAGCCTGGAGAAAGTAGGCGTAAATAGGAAGCTGAAGTAAAGAGAACGAGAAAATACGTGGCACAAAGTATGTTTGGGCACATCTCTGCATTCTAGGAATTCCTTTCTACCGCGGTACCCCCTTATGTCACCTGGGTAGAGTGCAGCAAAATGTGAATATTTTTTTTTGTGAAAGGAAAAATGAACGTCACGAATTGGATTTTAACCGCGACCCTCGGGTTGAAAGGTGAGGGTAAGCAACACTGCACCACAGCGACTGGATAAGCTACATAAATGCATCATTGAATAATACATGTACATCAAAATTGTGTTTTTTCCAACTAGCTCAATCGAGGATTCTTGTGGACTCCGCTCTTTGTGTATGTGCACCATTTATGCATATTTCCTGCGCATGGGTGTGAATCCCCTCCTCGCTATGGGGGAATCCCCGAATGACGTCATTTGACGAAATATATACGACCCCAGGTTCCCATACACTTAATTTGTACATTGACTTATCTACGAGCAATTATTGAATTATGAATTGATTAACACATTCATAATAGCAGCCCAAAGGCTGAAGCCAATTGAATTTACAATATGACATTAGGCCTACTTCTAGGCTCCGTTTTTTGTCTGTATTATGTGCATGTTGCATATTTTCTGCGCAGGCGTCGAGCGTGTGTGAATCCCCTCCCCGCTATGTTAAGGCCATCTGACACATTTGTGTTTTAGCCTGCGTCGACCCAACGTTTTTGAAAATTAAAAACACTCCCCAAGCGCACAGTTTACGCGGGTCAAACGGTGGACTGACGTTCGGATTGCGTGTGTTCGAGGAGAGTATACGCGCCGATCGTCAATCCACCGAATAACCAGAACCTGCGTCTTTGACTATGAGAGTTTTTAATTTAGGCCTATAGAAATGCTGGACCGACGCAGGCTAAGAACGCAAAGGTGTGAGTCGGCCATATGGGGAATCCCAAAATGATGTCAACCCAATCATAATTGCGAAATGCGCGATTTTTAGTAATATCAAAACATTTTTCCACACGCCCCTTCATCACTCTGGTGCAGACCCTCAGATCATCAGCACATCTTTTTCAATTGCTCGTCTGAAGCTCGGGGAGGAATTTAGTAACCCATTTCCCTCCAGATCAAGAATTTGTTCGTCAGATAAAACTTACATAATAACTGTCTTGTTGGAGCTTTGAAGCATCTACGATTTTTAATCTTGCCAAAATGGCTAGTGACAGTGGCTTTCTTATTCCTTTCGAGGAAAAGCTCAAATGTGGTATGTGTAAGAGAATGATCGAGGATGCCAGGATCGTTCCTTGCGGGCACACTTTCTGTATGAAGTGTCTCAAGCGTTCTGCCAGCCAGTCAGGAGGAAAAATCCGGTGTTCCGACTGCAAGGGAACGTCCAAGCTCCCCAGCGGTGGGGCAGGAAACCTCCCCCGTTGCATGGTCACCAATGGTTTCCTGGATGAAATCAAGAAGACATTCGAGCAAGGCAGCGCGGCGGGCCCGGGCCAGGAGGGAGTCGTTTCCATCGGCCGACATGGTTTCCAGCTCGAGGAGAACTTCAACTGCAGCATATGCCTGAACCTGATGACAGAACCCCGCTATCTCCGCTGCGGACATTCCTTCTGTGTCCGATGCATGATGGTCCTACACCAGACGCAAACCACACCAGGGATAGAATGCAGTCAATGTAAGGATGAGCATCCATTGCCTCCGGATGGCGTCAATGGATTGCCCGTGGGTCATCGCATCAGAAGCATTGCAAGAGAGATCAGAGACAACAAGGATGAAACCTCTACCCAATCTTCAGACATGTCGGGTAAGCTATTGTACGATATTCTACTAGGGGCGGATCCAGGGGCCCCTGATTTTTTTTTTTTTCCATAGAGAACTCTGGCAAAATCACAGGGAAAACTCTAAGATAAATTTTCCAAGATTTCCTGTGGCAAAAAGAATAAAATGTTTCATGCAACAGGCCCGAGGATAGCTCCGTTGGACAGACAAGCAAAAATATATTTATATTGGAGGTAAAAGGGGGGATCTCCAGTCACCCCCATTATATAAATGTCAGTGAGATGAGCTGTGTTCCCTTGGAAAGGTACAAAGGCTCTTAATGTATTCAAATTTATTCACGTCTGGCCCAAATCCAACTATGCCTTCCACAGTCAGAAAATAATGGGAATACAATAGTCAGAATGCTACTTGCATACATTAATGTTGCTAGGTTGGACAAACATTGTAACAACCATTGCGTGCTATCCATATTCCTAGCTTCTATTGAAATGTCATTATTTAGTAGCAGATGAACAAATAGTTGGTCATTGTCTGTTTGACAAAGAAGCGTGCATTAAATTTGAATACATTATACGAAACTGGTCTATTACCTCGATATATACGTCAGTGTGGTGCCACCCCNCCCCCCCCCCCCCGGCCCTCAGAATACTCTAGTGTGATATACATTCTTAAGATTACGAGTGTGATTATGATGGATGAAATTAGCTCAAGTTCAAAATCTTATTCAAATGTATATTGGATAAATCAAAAGTAAAGTGAAAAGTCAATGAAACAAAGCTGAAAGCAATTGGCAGAATAAAAGCAATAAGTATTTTAGTACAGTAGGTGTCTTTCTCGTTTAACATACCAATCGTTTTATCAATTAAAAGGTATACGGTATATACGTGTATAATGACTGCATGTACTGTATAAATGATAATTAGATCTAAACTCCATTTTGTGTCCCATACACTAAAAAAAAAAAAGATGCAAATTTTGACCTTAACTTAACTTAAGGGTGAAAAGTAAGGCAACAATGGGAACATCATTTGGAGTTCTTATCTTCATTCAGACCCAAGTAGATTTTTATATTAATTTTGCTCAATCAATTTGTAGTCTATAGTTACATACTTTGGTCTTTCGTAATTTGTTTATTCACGACCCCGTTAGTAGATTAAGGTAATGCTAAAGAGTACCGTGTTTATACTGGTCATGCGTGCATCCCAGATTTGAAAAAAAACGGGGACTCGACCAACTTGAAATTTTGCGCCCCCGCCCCCTCAAAGAGCTGACAAAAAAAAGATTTGTACATTAAAAAAATATATATACATGTATACTAATTTAAAAAAATTTTTTAAAAAAAGGAGAAAAGAATCGGTGTCCCCGCCCCTCTGTTGTGCATCCTTGCGTAGCTGACAAGCAAAAAAGGGGTCATCGGCTCAATTTTGGCCCCCGCTCCCTTGGCAATTTTACACCCTCGCCTTCGCGGTTCGCGCATGGGGGCGGCTGAGGACTGCGGCACCCGATCATTTTTTTTAGGAAAATGAGGATTGCAGAAGGAAAGGAGACGTAATATATATATAGTATATAGATATATATATGTGTGTACAGCTGCGTATGAAAGATTAGGGATCAAGATAAAGTGTGTATGTAAATTATATTACGAGGTTTTATATTTCTGGAAATACTCTAAATATAGTATGATATCATAAAACACGCTGTCATCGTTTTCACACGTGATTTCTTTCGTTATATTTTGTATATCCATTGTGCAACATTCAGCATTTCTACAGAAAGATTCAAAGTTTGGATTAATGTAAACATGCAAATAGGGGATCTACATTATATCATGAAGATATCCATTAGTTAAAGTTTTTACGGAATTTGATCTTTTGGGGGACAAACTAACATTTTATAACATTGATATGATTGTTGTGCACCTATGACATCAGTTGCCAATTTGTCTAAAAATGTTCAAGCATTCATAACTTTCTTATTAGTTGTTCGATCTTTATCAAACTTTGTTTTGTTCTGTTCATCTAATTTTATGCTCCCGTGTTGAGCAAAATATTATATTTGGGTAGACTCTTCTGTTAACATCCAAAAAAGTAAATACATCCTGAAGTTAAAAAATTAAGATGCAATCCTTGATTATATTTCAATTGAGAAGAGTACTTTTTATTTCATCATAGTATTTTTTTTTACAAATGTTTTGCATGATAACGTTTATTAATTATTAACTTGCTTGCTATAATTAATCAGTTTATAAACCCCGTTTTGACCACGTTTGAAGTTTATTTAAGCCTTAACAGCTACAAACCATTTCTGTAAAATTAAGTGGCTTACATGAGCAAAAGGTCCGTACGCTGTGTATTGCACTGCGTGGACACAACAATCACAAGCCGGTTCCGATTTGAAAAGCATCACACAGGAGCATTGAATTGGTGTTTGACTTAATTTTACGGAAATAGTTATATCGTGTTCCATATACTGTAGGATAGGCGGGTTTTTACCGTCAAATTAGAGACTAATTAATCATAATAATTTCAATAATGAACGGCTTTATATAGAGCTTATCAATTCATGAGGATTCCCTAAGCGATCTACAATTGCAGCATTATTGCCCTGTCTTTAGCCTGGCAGCCACCATGCAGCACACTTGGCGTTTCAAGGAATAAATATTCCTACCAGGTACCCATTCACCTCACCTGGGTTGAGTGCAGCATGATTTGGATAAATTGCTTACTGAAGGAAATTAACGCCATGGGTGGGACTCGAACCTACGACCCTCTAGTTGAAAGGCGAGGATCATGACCACTAAACAAATTAGAGACTAATTAAAACGTTGTGTATATATATAGATGTATAATTATTATTTCTCTTTTGCAGTGGATGAGCCTGAAAGCGGTGCTGGATCGAGCAGCGGCCAGTCAGGGTCGACACATCGCCTTCCCCGCCGAGCACCGGGGGCAAGACTAGGTGGCAGAATGGAGGAACTCGACGACGAGAAGCGGAAGGCCCAGGCCGAGTACCAGCTGCAACTTGAGCAGAAAAATGGGGAGACCGTCACCCTCGACGTCGACCGCAATGCCGACATCAACGGTCTCCGGCAGAAAGTCCGCCAGAGGACCGGGCTCGACCCGGGGCAGTACAGTCTCACATGCAACGGTCGTGATCTCCGCGAGGGTCAAAGGTCGCTTGGACATTACAACATCGCCAATCACTCGACAGTCAATATGTCTCCAAGGTTGGCAGGTGGTTAAAAAGAACATTGAGAATAAAAAAGCAGTAGAAGAATGCATGATGAATATGGGAGGGAATTGGGAGGAGGAGGAGGAGGAGGAGGAGGAGGATGGTGATGAAGATAATGATGACGATGATGATGTTGATGATGATGATGATTATATGATAACGACAGTTATTGTGTTGGTAGAAAATCTTTGAAGCTTAAACATTACTTTCTCTTTGTTGTTTGTTTCTTGGTATATATATATAATTGTTTCAATAAATACACAACTATATATATATTAAAAAAATAAAAAAAATAACATTACTTGCAACAACTAATTGTCCTGGAAGCGTATAGGGTCCTATATACCGGCGGTAAAGTAGCAGACCAAGAACATAATTTAGGGAAGCGGTGGTGATCAGATGATTATGTAATTGAAGATATTGATTAAGATAATGATGAAGATGATGATGATGATGATGATGACGACGACGATGATGATGATGAATGTGAAGGACAAGGAGGCGCTTCTCCGAAGGGTGGATATGTCGCATTACGAATGGAAAAAAGATAAAATTGAAAAATGCTTTCAGGTCAATTCATGATAGGACGTAATGTATATACATGTATAAAGTGTTGTAATGTGCAACCTTTTTATGCAAAGCCTCGGTTAAAGAAAATAATCTGAATATTAAACGCGCCAAATAGAAATAGGAGGTTGCGGGAGCAATTTTTATTGTAAATGCACATTTCGCAATGTTATTTGGGGGATTCCCATCAATCGTCACGTGATCTGCACAAAAATGGGTGAATCAGTTGAGACATTCCTTGGGTTCTGCGCATGCTCACGGTACAATAATGCACTCACTGTGAGCAGAAGGGACAAAGAACCGGGACAAAATAAACAACTTCATTCTAGCATTCACAAAACTAAGCTTCATGATTACAAAAGAAAGGTCTATGTTTGACTCTTGATCAGCATTGTTCCACAGAATGAGAATTATGTAAATTTATTTTCTGTCCATCTGGCTATCAGTGCTTGAATGGAGGTTGCAGGCCTTTACATATATGTCCCTTCTGCTCACAGTAATTGGATCCATGCAGAAAACGACGGCCTATTCGAAATTCGAAAAGTTGCAATATTCGAAATATGAAAAGGTGCAATATTGCACCCAGCGTATATTCTCAGCAAAAAGAGGGTATACAGTAGGTTCAGTCCATTGCGAAAAGGTGTATTATGCGGCAAAACTTTGCAAGGTACAATTTTACAGACTAAAGCGGACCCTGTTAGCCCACACGCTAAAAACTCAAATGTTAAATTAACATTTCAAAAGGTTGGAGGAGTGACAACATTTACAAATGGTAAATTTAGGCTTTAGAAATGTTGGATCCAACACCTGAACAGTTGGATCCAACATTTTTTAAATGTTAATTTACCATTCTAAAAAGGTTGTCACTCCTCCAACCTTTTAAATGTTGATTCAACGGTAAATTGCCAGTAGGTCCATTACCATCTCGTCCAATGACCGTTTCGTCCAGACGCGCTTCGTCCAATATTACTTGGTCTATAAACATTTCGTCCAATAAACACTTCGTCCAATTGCCGCTTTGTCCAATAACCAATTTGTCCAATA
>BQKZ01003011.1:0-31989 GCA_036244855.1 Temnopleurus reevesii | reverse complement strand
ACGGACAGACGCACGGACGGACAACCCGAAAACATAATGCCTCCGGCATCACCTTACGGTGACGGAGGCATAAAGATATTACGTTACCAGAATTTACAATGGTAATCGTAAGTTTGCTGTTGTGAAAACGTAATTAAAACACAAAATGCATATTTCTTATTAAATATATTATTTATTGGAATCATATCTATCTATATAATTTTTTTTTATCTCTTCTTAATGAATATTTCAGAAGTTATAATCAAGAATATATATTCGACTGGTACATGAATTTGTTGAGAAAAGGAATTACTTTTTGCGTCCAATGGCTTTAAAATGACCCAAAGTTGCCACTTTGCTAAAAATATAACTGTTTTAGTCATCTTTAGATATTTTTCAAACATTTGTAACTTTATCTTTATCCATTTTGGCTCAAACCTTTTTGATCTGTTTGTCTGATTTTGCGATTGCAATTAAAGCAAGAAATTTTTGGCATGGAATCCTCCTTTCAGTCCAACTTCAATATCAAATCTAATATAGCTTGATGAGATTGACTAAAAAAGAAGATCAGTTCTTCTGCTCAACGGGATGACAATCATACATTGCATTGCGCACATGAGAAAGAGATGCGATACCTAGTTTTCTGATGATCAAAAAGGGTGAAAACGTTTTATCTGTCAAATATAATTTTCATTTAAAAAGCAGAATTTTATAGCGCTCGGATTTTACTAAACTTTCCTGATTAATGGGGTGGAACGAGCTAAGAATATGCAAGATTTAATGCATAACAAGTCCAGCTGAGCTTATAACTGCAGTGCCACGCAGCTGGCTAATACAATACAATGATGTCATGATCATGGCATTTCTCCAATTGGCTTGTTAGTAGCTGCTGCGGGGGCAGTGCTTTCAATGAGAGATAGCAACATTCTATGCAGGAATAATCTAATGCACTGAATCTTGTCTGTCTGTCCATGTAACAGCTTAGTTGATATACGCACAAAGCAGATAGGAACTGCTTCTACAGTGATATGTGCTGTATGCTTTATAACCATTATTATGGAATCTTCTTTGCCAACGCCATTGATAACTGGGAAAATAATGTAAAATCACTGTTTATGTGTGGTAAATTGAGAAAATGAGAACTAATATTACTATTTACGATAAATATTTACGACCTCTGTCCACTAACCTATGCCATATTATCTGTGATAATGTCTGCTTCGAAGATCATATTTTGCCCTACCCCTCCTTTTCTGTATGTGCGCGCTATCCCTCTTTCCCCTTAGCCTATTACACACGCGCAAATGTGCGTGCCCGCCCTCTAAGCTTTCTCTTTTGACTGAGCCTAGAGTAATCTCTCCCTTGGAAGAAGAAAAAGCTGTAATTTTCTCAATTTACGACTAAACATTGACAACGTCTGTCCACTAACCTATGCCATACTGTAAGTCCAGCATCGGTGCTTTTCAGTGGATGGTAATTTTTTTATTCGAAACTAATCATAAGTCTTAGTGAGGAAAGAAGCGTTTGTCAGTTATAACATCTGTATAACATAATTGTAATATTCTTATTATAGTGACAAAAGGGCAGCCTGTCAATGATTAATTGACCGAAGAGGCTGCACGTAGAGAGGAGATAGCGAAAAACTCCTCACTCCTAATTACGCCTGACAGATGATATAAACGTGTTCGAAGAATGCCAAAAGACAGCGTGAAGGATGTCTGCCGTGGGTACTCCTTCGAACAACGCCCAAGATGCAGCAAAGCCTTGCATGTCATGCACACCTAGTCGATGACCTTCTGCTAGGGCATCCACCCCAGCCATCTTGATCGCTTCTACCAACCACTTGGAAAGGGTAGCCCCCGAGACGCTCGAGTGGGGTTCCCTGGAGCTAATGAATAAGGAGTTGCCCATCCTGAGAATCTTGGTACAATCTAGGTAATAAACTGTCCTGGAAGCCACATATCGACAACTTGTGTACTGTAATTTCCCGAAATATTGGCGTGATAAACAAATTAAAATTTTTTCTCCCTTGTCACACTTTACTTACCCTATATCATACAATGATCGAACCATATATTAATTATGGCGTATTAGCGTGGGGCAGTGCAATTGAGTCAAAATTAAACAAAATACTCCTGCTGCAAAAGAAAGCAATGCGAATTATTTCCAATACACACTACAGATCTCACACGGACAATCTGTTTTTTGAAAATAAAATTTTAAAAATAAAAGATGTTTATCGCTTCCAACTCGGTCAGTTCATGTATAAACTTAACAAAAGAGAGCTACCCGCCATTTTCGATGATTTATTTCAGAAAAACGAAACAATACACAACTACAATACAAGGCAAAGACAATCCTACCACTTACCTTTAATGAGAACGCACTCAGCACAAAATACATTTGTCTTTAAGGGCCCAAAACTCTGGAATTCCATTAAAAATGAAATAAAGCAATCCCTAAGCCTAAACACCTTTAAAATTAAACTTAAAAAACATCTCATTGACCAATACACCTTGCAATCAACCCCCTCACAGGCCTAATTGCCTTTATACTTACATTATACTTACATTATTCTGAACACCTTTCCGCCGTTTCGCCAAACATCCTGTGGAGCTGCGCCTGCCCTCTATCTTCACTACTTCCTGTCCTCTTCTCATACCATCCTTATAACTTGTAAAGTTACAGACCCTTCTCCTTAATCCTCCTATTTTCTCATTTCTCTAATTCTATTATGTATTTTGTCACAATTACTTATACTGCTTATTGTGTTTTCACAAATTGTAACCCTTAGTAATATTAATGTAAGAAGGGGCATGCGTTCTACAAGCCTCGCTTTTTCGGCATGCCCCTCCATCTCTCTATCACCTGCTTTTCAAACATTATGTATCATGACCTGTCTTTGTAAATATTTTTGTTTTTCTTGCAAATGATTATAATTTGTTGTTGAAATTGTGAAAATGATATTGAAATGGAAATAAAATAAATCAAATCAAATCAAATCAAATCAAACCATCTAAGGGCTATCACTGGACACCAGACTTTATCCGCTAAGACTGAGAAGAAATGCTTCAATGACGGGAGATATATCTTCACCGAACCTGACGAAGTGGTCTTGTTCTTGGCTATGAAGTCCTTATCAGGGAGAAGAACCCCATAGTTCTCGAATCAAGGTGCATAATTTCACATTCCCATCCATCTTGGGTCAAGGTACCTGTTAGGTTTTTCATTCAACAATCAGACCTTTCGCATCAAGGTACTTCCCTTCGGGCTCAAGTTGGCCCCCAGGGTGTTCGTCCGGGTGATGTCGGTGCTAGCCGCTCACATGAGCAGTGGACTTCGCATTTACACCTACTTAGATGATTGGGTCCTGGTGGCAAGCTCGAGAGAGAAGCTCCTCCACCACCTCCCGCTACTAATGCAGACGACGCTAGAGTGTGGGTTTCTCGTGAACGGAGAGAATTCCAACCTGACTCTCACTCGCCTCCCTCTATATCAGGGAGCGGTGATAGACCTCCCGGCCGGGAGAGCTCGACCTTCCCCGCAATGCATAGAGTCATTGACAGCGCTAGTCAAACACTGCCCGAAGGTCGGCTGACTTACACTAATCTCTCCCTAAGGGCGGACCCTGTGTATACTCTAAGGAGAGACGGTCGGTGGTGAAAGGTGGTGGATTCATCCCGGCCTGTGCCAGGAGTATCAGACGTCACCTCAATTGGCTCTCAGCTGATACCTTGGAGCCAACCGCTCAGCGTGAGAGGTTGATTGAATGTTCGTCTGGGCTGCTAAGCTAGGTGTTGCAGATGTCCCTTGCTTGAGACCCACAGGGCTCTGAATGATCAGGTTAGTGATTGGGGCACCTAGCCCGATCGTTTCAAAATCTACTAGCCATTCCACTTGAAGGGCTGGGTTGAATACCTGCGGGGTAGTTGACTGACTCTGACGCTGTTGAAATGTCGAGCGGTTCTGCTGGGCGCTGCTCTCCCTCAGTTTTGGGGTATAGATGTTGAAGCATTCTAGCACGAGTGCAAATTGCTGAGTGACGTCCTGTGGCTTCTGTCGGCTCTTCTTCTTCTTTCTGATCGGAGAACTCTGAAAGGAAGAATAAGACGCGCTGCGCTTCTTTGCCGCTGCCCGCTTCTTTTTAGTTTTTGTCATCGTTTTTTAGCAGGACATGATAACGGACTCCAAGGAAAAGACAACGTTCTCTTGTTCCTTCGGGTCCCCTATCTCCCCCGAGGGTTTAATAGGGGAGTCGGAGGAATCAATGGCATCCATAACGAACACAATATACTTTCAGATTTGTATTAGGATTTAGAAAGGAGGGTAATCACAAGCTTACACGATAACTAATGTAAGATTAATTAATTATAACCCTACAATCGTAGGAACTTCAGCTGAAAAAACCCTAGGCTCGTAAGTGGGGAAGTTCCGAAAACGGCCGGTCATCCAACTTTAGCATGTGAAAAACCGGCCCAAAATACAAGTTAAATAATGATTACAAAATTGCCTAAATGTTATTAATTTTTATCGAAACTAATAAGAATTCAATTAACTTGCAATTTCACCACGCATTTTTGATATATCAATGACCAATTTCCCAAAAATAACAGCAAATTTTTTAGAGGAATCGGAAGCTATGACTTATTAAACATTTCTTTACACTTTTAAAGTGTAGATATTACGTGTTACTGGTGTCTGTTTGTATGTGGGCTATAGAAGAGATAAAAACAATAACAGTAACAAAACAAAACAAAAACAAGGGATACGGGGTGATATCACTTGTTTCATCTTGAAAACGAAATAAAAAAGACGATTATCTTTCAGAAGAATTGACCAATAAGCTTGCAAAATTACATATTTTGCACAGTATAAAGTTTGTGGTTCTTGTAACAACCCCTTTATTGAATGATGTGTATATTTATCAAAGTTTCACATTTGGGTTCTAAGTTATTGATTCAAATGTATGTACCTTCTTGAGCTATTCATTCTTGACAGAGTCCTACTTCCTGCTGAAGACATTCCAGTGCTATTGGCTTCTGTGCACATCAATGAATTACTTGACATAGTGACATATCCCCCAGAGCTGGTGGGACCAATATTCCTTGGGAGGGATGGCCCAGTAGAGCTCCACACACCAGGGGTCTTCTTGCTACCAGTCCCATAGATCTCAAAATCTGTCAACAAAAAGCAAATAAAAATTTAGATTTTAAAAAGGAATTTGTTGATGTTAAAAAAAAAATCAGTGGTTCCACCAAAAGTCCTAAAACTGGGTCATTTTGGGTTGCATAGCAAGCTATGGGACTCAATTTTGAGGGGAAATGCAATACTGTATAGCAGGATAATTTTGCGGTTTGTTAGTTCATGAAGTTTTTTGGCGGGGTATTGAATTCATGGATAAAATGTAATCATTTTTTACCTCCAGAAGAAGGCTGACGACTCAGAGAAGGAGCTCAAGAAACTCAGGTCCAACATTGAAGTCTCCAGTGATCAAATCAAGAAACTACAAAATGCATTTTTCCTCTCCAAGTTTGATGTTCCAGCCGATACTCTGTATAGTTCTTGGGATAATACAGCGTAATGTATCGGTCGGCGTCTCGCTCCCCCGGTCCGTCGGGCGCTCCATCGCTCAACAGTCCGTTAACACTGCTCTTCACACCCACAGTCCACACCAAAACGATAATTTCATCGATAAATATACAAGTCACAAATGATTTAAAAGTCACAAATGATTAAGAAAATGAACAAAGGCGATATAAATACGGTAGAAATAATGCTCCAAGTTTTTGCTGCTTTTTCTTACGAAAGCTAAATTACGGTAGGGGGGAATCTCCCGTAAAAAACTGATAATCAAGTCTCGAAAATTACAGATAAACGCGTCCTAGTAGTCAAAACTAAGAATCTTCGCACTGCCGTATACTTCCACGTGTACATACGCAATACACGTTCACCCATGCATATGCTCTCATCCTGAGTCGATTCGACCATCCCATACACACATAAAATACTTTATTAGTGCATATTAAATGGTAATATGTTCAGAAAAAGGGTAGTGATATTTAGTATGATGTTATTTCTTTACATTTCTAATTCCATATTGCCCACATAATGCAGTATAACTTGTCACTGAGCTGTTTAATTTAGGAATCCCCTCCTGCGGCCGTCCTGCCCGATAGTATACTGTATGTCGTTTATTACACGCTCAACCGATGTTTTTTCCATGACGTCACCGAGTGTGTTCAATTTACCTCACGACTTGCGTATTTCTCAATACATCTGACCAGGATTTTCAAAATTGTTTTTTCTTCTAAACGCTAGGTCTAAATGTGATGAACTAAAAAAACATTGTATTTGGGAAGAACAAAATTCCCTAATGGCATAAAACTGAATTTCTTAGGCCTTTTCTTCCTTTTTCCACTTTAAATGTGGTAATTAAAACCATTATCCATATCCAAAATCTTGGTAAGGTGGCAGAACATGCATTTTCCAGATCTGCAAGGAACTGACTTCCATCAAGGAAATCCGTACTGAAACTATTTATAATCTTTCAAGTGAACCCACAAGTGCTTCATATTGATAGGCACAACCAATGAGGAGACTATACAGTTAATAGAAGTGAACTCGGTCCAGATAAAGTAGAATTTTTGGACAACTCATTTGATTCTTATAAAATGGCTGAAGAGGTCTTCAGGCAGGCATGCCATGCGTGTCCAATATTTACCAGGGAAATACTATTAATGCAACACAGATATTGGTGAATTATTCTGGCAACCCATTTAGTATGCATCAAAATATAGAGCTTAGACAACATTTATTTTTGATTCAGTGGGTGTTATCTCACATTTGTTGTGTATTCTAGCATGGGGTTCACATACTTTTGCACAGGCTCTTTCAACAATTTTGTTGTTTCATTTGTAGACCATCAGCCGTTTACCGTCCATTCAGTAGAGATAAGTAGTGTCATATATCATGTAAAAGTCACATCAATTTGTCTTACTGTAAAAAAATTCTAGGACTTGAAAGAATCACATATATGTGAATTTTGGGTAGGGGTTCACATACTTTTAGGCACAACTGTACATGGGTACAGATACGTTTATTGATGTAACCTTTTGAAGATTTAAAAAAATAGCATTCATGGAGCAAAACAGATTCTTAAAAACAATAAGTTATGATAAGCTTACTGACAGGAATTGCATGACATACGTCGTCAAATGTGACCGGAAGCAACATGTTATGATGAATGCTGTACAGAAATTCAGTCATTATTATTGAAGTATTGAATAACTTTATTATTTCTTGTCGGATTTACTTGCAACTTTTTTTATCTATTTGTCTGATTTTTTTTTCTTCGTAGACCAAGTCTTTACCGGACTTGATTCCTGCCAGTACCCATTCACCTCACCTGGGTTGAGTGAAGCATAATGTGGATAAATTTCTTGCTGAAGGAAATGAACGCCATGGGTGAAATTCGAACCTACGACCCTTGCGTTGAAAGGCGAGAGTCAGAACCATTTATTTTATCAAAGTTTGCAAAAAATCATCTAGATATAACGATCAACCCTCTTGTCATTCGGTGTCATATACTTTTAATGCAAAGAGGCATTGTGGTGACTTTTCATGACTTAATTTTGCTTCAAATATGCCCTATCTATAGTCTGGAATTCTCTTGCACTAGCTATGAGAACTGCACTGTTCATTTGATTTCACTGGGACAATATTTCAGATTATTAAATGATACATCTCCTTATTAGGGGCAGAGGGTCATGTGAGAGCATCTCACCCAATTACACGTCTGAATCTGTAATGTCATAATGTCATATTTTCTGTTATCAATTCTGATGTCAATGATTAATCAATGAACAAAAAACAAAACATGTGGACAGAATATTATCCCTCCCGCAAGTATCTTTGAAAATGGGGTACTTTAAAAAATTCAACTAAAAAATAGCAATAAGAGTGTACAGGGATGCCACTACATGTCCTCCAAAAATACGGAAATCCATTTGCGAGCGAGCGTAGCGACCGAGGGGGAGGGTGTGGAAGGGGGGTGTCCCCCCCCCCCTCCCACGGTGAGGACCTTTTTTTTTTCACAGTAGAATTATAGGTTCTGGTGAATACCTGAGAGGGTATTTTTACCATTTTTCTGGGAGTCCCCTTGTTGAAGAAGACACATGAAAGAGTATCAAAATGATCACTGATCATTGATTGCCCTCATGGCTAAGTTTCATGGACAGGGATCAAATATGTCTACTTGAATTTATAGTCAGATGTGACAACTAACCTCGGGCTCAGGCAGGGAGGTGAGACGTCCCACCTTCCTGCCTCAGCTTTATAGGATTTGTGTTGCAACACCTCCTAAGTCATTGGCACTATCAATGTTTAACCCACTGCTTAATCCATAGAATAACTTTGGTTGTGTGTTTTTTTCCTGGCTTCTTACCTTGTGATCGATGACTTTAAAGTTTTGAAAAACAGACGGTAGTTGTTGGACGTTACTCCTAGCACGCCTGCTTTTCTGATGGATTTCTTTCACAGCATGTGAACGAAAAGTCTTTTTGCCATTTGAAGCATACTTCAGTTGTTTGTTGCACCAAATACACAAAGCAATACCAGGTTGGTTAATCTTACAAATATATTCTGACATAAAATGTCCATTGTCATCTTTATCCTCCATCCAGGACCATTTCCATTTGTTCTTAACGTTCACTTCCAATGCCTTGATATCATCCTTTCTCTTTATCACTTTCGTACTCATCTTGACTGTTTAATCATATCCAATGCAGTGGCAGAGAATCACAATCCAAAGGATCTGGTGATGATCATTAATATACTCTTGCAAACACAAAGGAAAATGATGAATCCAAAAGAAAATTATCCAGTTTGGCCTTCGAATACAAGCGGCTTGCCAGTACAACCATGCTCTTGCAACGTGTGAAATACGTTTGTATATGGGGCAAGCTGAAGTTAGCGCAGTGCTCAGCACAGTCTATAAAGTCGATGCTCCGGCGAGGATGGCAGGCAGTGACCGGTGGGCACACGTTTGGAGCATGGTTTGATGAGGGTAGCGCGCACACATCCACTGTTCATCGCGCACGTGCGTTTATAAAGTGCACATCGTGCGAACAGAATATCTCACTTGGTCGATCGACATGTTTGGGGAAAGACGGGACAAACGGAGGGCTTTCTGAGATTTTTTTTTAAATACACATATAAAAAACATGAAAAGTCGAAAATACGGAAATAAGACAGAAAGGACAAAAGACGGATTTCTGTATAAAGACGGAAAGGTGGCATCCCTGAGTGTAAGACAGAGAAATGATTGTGACGGGAGAAAGACAAACTAGATAAAGCCTTGATCGCGAGGGTTTATACAGTGTCATCTGAAATTCATGTTTTTTGGGAGTTTTAGCATTTTTTGGCTATGTGACCTTTGACCTTTAACCCCTGAACCCAAAATCTCACCAGTTCATCCTCAGATGCTTATGCATAATTTAATTATATTTTGAAGAAAGGTGTTTACTTGTTCTGACGTTATCTAGATAACAAGTTCTTTGGGGTGTTTTTTAGAAGTTTTTGTATGTCTTGTGACCTTGTGACCTCGTGAATTTTGACTCCCTGAACCCAAAATCTAATTATTTCATTCTCACATGCTTATACATATTTGAGCCAGGTTTGGTGGACATTGGTTTGCCTTTTGTCAAGTTATCCTGGTAAACATCTATTTTGGGTGATTTTTTTTTACAATTTTTTTTGCATGTGACCTTTGACCCCTGTACCACATGTTTATACATTATTGAGCCACATTTGGACAAAATTTGTTCAGTTGTTCTGAAATTACCACAGTAACATTTTTCAGAAAACGAAAAACATAACGCCTCTGGCACCACCTTATGGTGATGGAGGGTTAAAGGAATAATAGGTTCACATCTAATACAGATCGTGGGTTTTAGACAAATAGCAATTGATGCATTCCACAAAATATTTCCCCCATAAAACCTTAATTGGGTACTTAAATAAAGCAGCTATAAACTAAGGGATGCATGTGCAAAAAACACAATCAATAATTTAAAATGTAATTCAAATCTAAAGTGTAATTTAGAAATTAGAGTACTTAATAGCATCAAAAATCATATCAAAATTTCCCTCATCAAATACATGAGCTCAAAACTTATTCTCACTCAATAAACACATAATGAGCTCTGTTTCCATTCTCGCTCAACAATCATAAAATTGAGGACTGAGATGAAGACATTTGTCTAGCTAAGCCTGGCTGATTTATCTTTACCCCAATTGACATAGAAGTTTAATAGCGCAATGGGACTTCAATCCACTATCCAACCCTGCAATCAAGGAATGCCTGAGGTAGATGAAAGATTTAAGACATTCCCTTCTTTAAGCCATGCTGTGAAATCACAGCCTGAAATCGCACAAAAGCTTCCTCGCCATTGTATCCCCTTATAAAGCAAGACCGTATAGAATCAATAGAATGTATAAAACTGTGAAATTACATATTGACCTGCAGGTTCAAAACTGCTATGGGTTCCTGACCTAGTCTGAAAAGATTAAAGGGGAACAGTCTACCGGCAGTGCTTTTTTATAACAATGGATAATGAGTTTGATTGCTCCATTTTATTCCGGCCCTCTACAGCTCACATGTAGTACAGTCACCACCTCGTCAAACGCAATATTTTCCTGTTATTTGACATACACCTATGAAATGAGTCTATAATCGGCGAATGCGCACTTTCATCAGAAGAATGCATTGGTGAATTGTTCTCTGATAATTTTCCTGTCGACTGATGAAAAAATTAGGTAATTTCTGTCTCCGTTAAGTGTATTTTAAAGCCATTAAGATTTATGAATTTTCGACCCTTCGGCAGTCGAATTTTTTAACATAAGATTTCTTTTCGTGATCCTGACCCGTGCAAAAACTGAATTTTATTTTTGTCTTCAAATTTCAAAGGAGGATGAGTGTGGAAGATAAACAATCAAGAAAAAAGTTAAGAGTCGCGAGGGTTTAAAGTGATTTTGAAGGGTTGGAAGTATGACATTTTACCAGGAGTTCACCCGAAATTCCGTGTGTTTCGATGGTAAAACACTTATGGGTCTACCATAGGAGACGGCGCGCGCTCTCCACCGCCTCCTATGGTAGACCCATAAGAGTCTATGAAGCTAGTGCGTTCGCGATTGCTTGGAACCGGATGACGTCATCACCCGGGCGATACGATTTCTGTAGTCAAATCGCGGCATTAGCCAATCAGAGCGCCGATATCAAAATGAGGTGAGGCGATCTCTGACTTGTCGACAAAATTCCGTGATCCTGACCCGTGCATAATATGAAATTACAAATCTTCTTCACATATCGACACTCTATTAGTTGCAGGTATTTTTCGAATAAAAAATGGTGAGAGTCAAGTGAGAAATTAGGGGATTTATCGTCCCTGAATATTTTAGTTCGTTTCTGTTCTGAAGTGAATAATGTTATGCCATAAAGGATGAATTTATATCACTTTATCATAAAAAAAATCAAATCCAGAGAAAGATTGGACTTTCAACTGCCAGAAAATGTACCTGTTACAAAGGTTTTATATATATGCGACGGAATAATAAGGGATCGAACACAAGGGTGCATTGCCTAATTAGCTATTCATGGTCGTCTGTTTCGTGAATACGTGCCCGTTAAATGGGTGCGAATTGGCGTGTGTTGCGGGTTGATTGGGAACTTCACCCAGACATTGATGTTCTTTAAGTGGATGGAGAAAAATACAATGATCAAACTGTAAAAATTTGAGCAAAATCGGACAATCCATTCAAAAGTTGTGAATTTTCAAAGTTTTGGTTTCCACCCTTGATGGGCTTCTTCAATTGGCCACATTCACAAACAAAATAGCTGCCAACATGAGAACTCTCCATTCACTTTGTACACAAAATTTCAGTTTGTTCCTTTTACAGAAAGGTATAATAAGGAATCAACAAGATTCTTCTCAAAATGCCTGCAGAATTATTATGTCCATATTATATTTGAAGAGAGAAATAAAAGTTTGTTTACAAATTTCTAGAAAAAGAAGAAAATGCGAAATTCTGTGTACAAAGTGAATGGAGAGTTCTCCATGTTTGTAGCCATTTTGTGCAGATAGGTTGCCAATTTAAGGGGCCCATGAGAGGTAGAAATCAAAACTTCATAACTTTTAAACGGATTGTCAGATTTTGCTCAAATTTTCAGTTTGATCATTGTATTTTTCTACACCCACTGAGAGTACATCAATGTCTGGGTGAAGTTCCCCTTTAAAATTGTGGATAGGCTAGGACGAAACTATGCCTCATCTTCTGAGCAAAGTTTTATGTACCGAGAGGGACCAGCCTTGGTAAACAACAAGGCTCTTGCATGCACTAGACAATTTGGGAAATGGTTATGTGATGACACAAGATGATCGAGGCATTGAATTTGCATGTAAACTGTATATCATGAGCATCCTTCACTGCCTCAGACACTCATCTGCATGCCATTCCACTCGCTGAATCACAAAAAAATGAAATATTTCTTTAGAGTGAAAGGTATGCAAAGGATGCCACATCTTAGAATGCAAAATTGAGATTGGTAAAATTCATCAACAAGTGAATCGCCCACCTGGCAGTCTTGCCTGCATTGTGCGATTTGTAAATATAGCAATATGCTTTCGACATATTTCTATAAAGATGGTTCAAGATTGATGAATATTGGGCAAGGGATTTTGAAATAAGAGCCAAGGTTAAGTTTTCAGGTTAGGATTTCGGAAATTTGAGCTTAGATGACCTTTGACATCGACGATGACCCCATAACCAGAAAATTGCTCTACATTATGGGCTACCCAATGGACCTATTTTGCAAGTTTGATGAAAATCGGGCTAGGGGTTTTGAAATGAGAGCCAAGGTTAAGTTTTCAGGCGAAGGTTTCGGAATTTGACCTTGGATAACCCTTGACCTCGATAATGACCTGAAAATTGCTCTGCACTATGTGGGCTACCCAATGGATCTATTGTGCAAGTTTTATGAAAATCAGGCATGGGGTTTTTTATTTAGATCAATTTTAAATTGTTGACGCCACCGTCGCTGTCAGAAAAAGCAGCGCCTATGTCTCGATTCTGCTACGTAGGCGATACAAAAATGACATTGTTCTTGGTCAGATTTTAAAAACATCCTTTTTTTTTAACTAGTCTACAGATAGGTACTCCCAATGGCACAAGATGGCGCTGTTGCACAAATGTATAAAAACAATAAATGAATGCAAGACTTGGCTCTTGTCTCCTCACTAAACAAAATGCACTCTTCATTTATAAGATTTATGAATTTGCAGATTGTTTAAAACACATTTTACCCCATAAAATCAAGACATAAACGAGTGTAAAAATCATTTATTTAAAAAAAAACGGTACAAAAATGGTTAAAAATGGTTAACAATTTTTAACATATAAGTGGCCGATCAAATTCTTCATATTTTATGGACAATTGGATTATTTATATTCCTGTGCAAACTCCTTCACCAAGTTTCACATCCGAGTCAATGAGCCCCATATTTAAGTGTTGTTTTTTTTATTTCAGATGTTCTTTTTTTTTAATCTGCGTGTGCATGTACACAATTTGTGTGTGTGTGCATGTGTAAGTAGCGTATTTAATACACAAAATATGGATAACACTCGCATCTCTCCTTGATTTCATGTATTTTCTGGTGTTTTTAGCATTGTGAGAGATGGCTGTATAATATTGAAATATTGAAAAATGTCTGCATGTTGAAGAGCAGCAATTATGGCAAATGTGCATTGCTTTTAATGATGAGATCTAAAGACATATGTCTACCTCATATATTGACAAGTTATGATTGATAAATTCTAAATTGTTTGGTAACTGGATTCACAAGTCCTAGAGGAATATTTGGGGGTAGTCTAGACACCCCCATGTTTGTTGCGAAGTATATCACTGATTATGAGTGTCTGTAATCCTTAATATACTTTTCAACAAACAGCCTGGCGTCTGGACAGTTTCGTCATAGATATTCTTTGTCAGTCCATTTTAGGTAATACGATTGGTCAACTGGGGACAGCGCCCACTGCATGAAGATTTGAGCGACGAAAGTGGAAGGCATTTGCCGTTCATAAGTTCATTATTTTATTGATTTCCGAAATAAAAATTGCTCTAGTTTGAACACCAGATGATTGTTTAATACAGATTCAGTTGAGATATAAGTAAATCGTGGCTACATTCTGATTCCCGGCAATATTTTAGCGAAAATTCTTGGAATGCATTGTCATCATTTTTTACCATCAACATCTCCTCGGTCTACCTGTAGGTAGACCCCTACCTTCGCCTACCTGTAGGGCTTATTAGGGACATCCTGACTCTATTAGGGGCGGCCAAGAAAAAGAACGAATTAAAAAAAGCGGCTCCCACAAGTGACTCTTGAGCCTTCAGACTATAATCAAACGTGAAAAGTAAAATTATTCCCTAGATATTGAACACAAGAAGCATTTAACGCCTCACAATGTCACCACAATACTGGATGTGCTCTAGAATAATGTAGCCAGGACCACAAGCTTTGCCATTCTCAGGATTGCCAATTGTCTTATTCCGATCCTGGGATGTAATGAGGGATATGCAGATCTCTATTGTATTGATTGTTGCTCCTGAACCCTTTCAGTTTTGCATTGTGTACACTTTGCAAGATCACTTCCGTATAGATATCCCATCATGCTCTCTGATACAGGTGAAGCTAGTTAGACCGGACAATTTATAATTTCACAATCAATAACTTTGTCAACATATTTAAGCTATTTATACAAAAAATGAAATGCTTTTAGATCTCATCATCATTCAAAAGAAGAATAACTATGGCCAGGAAATCCTATTCATTATTGATCTGATATTATCACAAATATCCTAAAGAGCATACATGTGTGAGAAATATCTCAGGATATCTGACCAGGAACAATGTCATTTTAGATGAAATATACACCCCTCTCATTTTTGCAGAACTTAGATAATATTTGGCATCCTTCTCTGCATCCCATTCACTTTACCCGCAGTTGGTGATTTTCAGGAAAAAGTTTCAATTTCACCGACCGCGCAAGTTACATCGCGTATGTCAATGAGGTGCATATGAGCAACCCAGCGCATAGGAGGATGCTCATACCATACTATTAGTGTTAGTGTTATGATGGGGTTATAATAACTTGTATAGTTTTTCTTGATCATTTTAGCACAATATATCTCTACTCTAGAATTACATAATTATTTTTGATCATTTTGGAATCAAATAAAAATAAACATTATTGGGCTTCCAATATTCTTCTAAAAAACAATGAATCATGAAAGAATCATGGAGACATTGTGATATAAATTTGATTAACAGAACGATCTTTATCGGTAAACAAAGGAAAACTACGAGAATTGTCAAACTGTGTCATGTTAAAGGAAGCCTCCACGCCAAACATTTCTTGCTTTGATTGAAAGCGCAAAAATCAGACAAACCAATCAAAAAAGTTTGAGCGAAAACAGACAACAGATAAGAAAGTTATGGATATTTGAAAAATATCTTAAGACTTTAAAAACAGTTATATTTTTGGCAAACTGGCAACTTCGGTCACGTAACATGACATGCTGATGACGTAGGTTCTTCACTTCTCTAGAATATTATTAGTGTATTATATCTTTTTGCTTTTATGCTCTGTTTTAAAGCCATTGGATGCTAAAATAATACCTTTTCTCGACAAATTCATCTGGTCGAATATACATTCTTGATTATCTTATTATGTCCCCTGAAATATTGTTTATTAAGAAGAGATAACAAAATTATACAAATAAACATGATTTTAATAAAAAAAGAAAAACGTATTTTGTGTTATGAATGATTATGCTTTTACTACAGCAAACTTATGTTTACTACTGTAAATTCTGGTAAAGATTTGTTTTCACTTTGGATTTACAATGACAAAAATAATACAAAATATAGAATTTGAAAAACAATTACAAACATAATAAATTGTACAAAAACAATATGATCTTAAAGAAAATAATTATTGAAATATTAATTTTTCATATTTATGCAATCAATTGATTGCATGATTGAAATCGTTAGAACTTGATAGGTCATTGAAATAGTGTTGAAACTATTTAGATTCTCTTAATTATAGCAATTCATTACATGAATAAATATTATTATCATAATAAATTGTTTATTAAAATCATATTTAATCAGTAATTAATCACTTCATCTTTCATACAAGACCTATTTTGAAGTTTAATTATAGAGTGATTTGCTGTAAAGATAAAAAAAAAGGGATTAAAAAGCAACGATATACCATGAGCAAACTGAAAAGAAGTGACAAACTTACGTCATCACCTTTTCATGTCACGTGATTCAAAGTTGCCAATTTGCTCAAAATATAACTGTTTGAATTATTTATCAAAAGTTTGTAACTTCTTTATTCATTGTCCAATTTTGCTCAAACTTTTTTGATATGTTCGTCTAATTTTCGCGCTTTCAATTTTAAAGCAAGTTATTTTTGGCATGGAGTAACCAATTAATTTGATGACTCCGGATTGCACTAGATTTGCTTCTGAGATGCAAGACTTACAGCATAGTTTGACAAATGACAGCAAAATATTAACGAATCAAATGTTACAACTGTTTAATTACAATTTTGATAATTTATTTTCGAAAATTGGAAGCATCCAGATCAGTGTCGCAAGAACCGTGCTTTTCAGTGAACAGTAGCAAATTCGCTGTTCTTTTGACGCTATTTCCATTTTTTCTTGCCCACTTCTTATGAAAATGATCAATTTAGGCATAAAATGTCCCTCTTCACGATGGTACTTTCAGATTTTTAATATCTCATCATTATTTGGAAGATTAATATGATGTACGAATTAATATGATGCGCGAATTAATATGACAGCACCATATTAATTAAGGCTAGTTCGATGCTAGTCCGAAGGCTTCGGGTGCCTCACTTGGGTGGCAACTCCACCTCAATTGCCAGGGGCGAGAAAATGACCACATTTTAAATTACGGCCCCCACAAGTGAGTCTGGAGCGTTTGGACTCGTTCGATGCCATCTACCTTTCAGCCCAAATCAATGTACCGGTACATTAACATTTTCAATCTGGAATTTTATCTTTTACAAAGATAAATTTCCAAATTGAAATTTCCACATTGAAAATGTTAAAGGGGAACCAACCCCCGAAATTATCGTGCTCTCATTGAATGAAGAAAAATCAGATGAACAAACTGAAAATTTGAGCAAAATCAGACAACCCGTTCATCTGATTTTTCTACATTCAGTGAGAGCATGGGGTGGGCTCTCCTTTAATGATTATTGATCTGGGCAGAAAGTTAGAAGGCATCAAACTACAATAGGCCTAACAGTAACATTAACTTTTGTCTTCAAATCTAAATGAAATGAAATATGGTATCATGAATATATTGCACAAAAGATTGTGTGAAAAATGAATGAGTTTTGGTAAAGCTCTAACCTAAAATGTGCAAAATATCTGTGTCGTGTACATCCCAACACTTATTCAATATTTTCTTTCGTGATGAAGGACACCTTCTCATGGGCATAATCGGATGACAATTTCAGAATTTAATTTTCATGTACTATAAGTTTTTATCATTCTTTTGTCAAATCTCAGAAATAACCTTGCTTAATACCCTGTATTAATAAACAAAATATTGTTATTACCATGAGAGGGCGTAAATATGGTTTAACGGTCAAATTCAAATTCTCAAACCGAATCAAAATGAATCAATGCCCTGCTGTAACTGACGTCTCCTATCAATAGTATCATGTAAACGACATGAACCTGAACACTGGAGTGGAGGAAGCCAACTTAAGAAGAAGAAGCTTTGGTCTCAAAACGTCCGTACGGTACATAGGCCTATGTCGTGATAAACATCCCGTAAAATTTACATTTCATAATCGTTACCAAAATTGTATTTGGGCTGAAAGTCACCATTGCATTACCGCTGTGCCTTCATGGGCCTGGCCAGAGAGGAAGGGCCTGGGCCGTGTCACTGACACTAATTCCTGGCACGCGGTGCACACAGCACAAGTGACAAGATATCCTAACTACGATATTTAATTGAATTGAATTAAATATGGTTTACCGGTAGCCTATGCCATCTCGTGAAATAATAAGCAACCTCTCTAACGTAAGTCCCGCGCACGTCTCTTTTTAAAGGAGATTCAATACACCGCCGCTGACAAAATGACTGCAAGTCTAGACTATGGACCTGGATCTGGATAACAAGCTCGTCCTAGTCTAGTACCGGTACCGTACTACAGTACAGGAATGCGAAGCTTTATATTAATATTATTGAGGTCGAAGAGGTTGGACTCTCCCGATCCCTGCGTACACAATAACGATAAATTAAAAGCACAAAAAGCTGCTACACTTACCGGTACCGTACTTTGATGACCCCGAATTCATTGCTCCTGCCGAGCACGCACCCGATTTTCCTTGTAATTTAGTTCTTACCAACCCGGCCATCAGCAGCTAGCTCGGATCGACTACGGTACCGGTACTATTATTAGGGTACCGGAATCGGGTACCGGTACGGTATACGGTACGACTAGCATGCACTATGTCGACGTCAGATCATCATGTACGGTACGTACAATAAGCGCAAGCAGGCAATTTCAGAAAAACGCGCTTCCGTACGTACCGGTCAAATATTATGGTACCGGTACGTATACCGGTAAACCGCGTATCCGGTACCGATAGCAGTGCTTTTCTTCTTTAAATGACAGAGATACTAGTCAAAATCCAAAGTCAAAGGTCGACTAAATAAGCCAATAAAACAATGAATATTGGTTATTGTGATGGACAGATCATGATCGACCGTTACCCAAATATCGTATGTGCACGAGAATCCAATCAGTTTTCTCAAATCGCAACTAAAATTTACCAATTCAGGCACAACGCAACAGGCTCGCTAATGAGGTCAAACTCAAACAGGAGGTTTTATTTTCAAAAAAAAAATTAAAAAAAAATACCAAATAGTTGATATACACCAAGCACAAGGCAACGAGCAAGAACACAACTTTTTGAATTGCCATAGATTGAGTGTTTCTTGGTGGAATTCGGAGATCTTTGCTCCTGTCAAAAATACTTACTCTCAATTTATTCCCAGTTGATTTTTGTGATCTTTTGTGATCTTTTGATTAATACTGAAAAAATGTGTATCCATTTCGACAAAAAAATAGATTCTATCTGGTCATTCTAATTGGCAAATAAAGGACCTAAAATTCCATGATTCTCCCTAAAAGTAAGATATTTGGAAATAATGAAATCTTGGCTTACTAATCTTGGCTTACCATTAAACTGTTTGCGGATGACTGTTTGTTAATTGTTTCGATCGATAACTTTCGAAGAAGATACTATAAAAAGCTCCAGGAGGACCTAGATAATCTCAGAGAAGGGGCCAACCTCTGGCAAATGGACTTTAATGCAAAGAAATGCCATTCGATGACAATTTACAGAGGAAAGCATCCTATCATAAATACTTACTCAATAGGAAAAGAGAAGATTACTAAAGTTTTAAGTCAACCATACCTTGGAGTTAATATAGAAGAGAGTCTACGTTGGAACACCCATGTTGAAGCTATAGCATCCAAAGCTGGAAGAACTCTTGGATTTATCCGTAGAAATCTTGGAAAGTGTTAATTGGACATAAAGAAACTTGCATATACATCACTTGTACGACCACATTTAGAATATGCTTCGTCAGTATGGGACCCCTACAAGCAATATCAAATTGACATGCTGGAGAAAATTCAAAGAGGAGTTCGCTTTATATATGCGGTAACTACAAACGTGATGCAAGTGTGACGGCCATGAGAGAGGGCATATTTCTGCCTACACTGGAAGAGAGGAGAAGACAGGCCCGTTTGAACACTTTTTTTTCTTCAAATTAATAAACAAACAAATCGCAATTCCCATGCCAGATTACCTAATCCCGAGACAAAAATAACAAGAAACAATCATCACCGGTTTATACGACTTTCGTCTTCTACTGACTCCTACAAATTCAATTTTTTCCCAAGGACTCTTAGGGATTTTAATTGGGATGAGCTCCCGCAATCCACCATAGAGTTATCATCTGTTGAGCAATTTAAGAGAGCCATATCTATAATATAAATACTTGGCTTTTCAGGTGGAAGATGACAATCTTATTATATTCCAATTTATATTCTGTCGATCAACTTTATACATATTTGAAACTCGACATAACTATGTATATGTATATATTCTTTTCTTTTCATAAGAGTCATTCATATAATGTGATCACAGTCAATTCAGTCCTATTGGCTACCTATAGATGGGATTTATGGCTGAAAATGCTAGAGCTCCTGTGAGTGATGTGCCAACTGGCTTGAACATCCTTAAACTGTTGGTGAACGGGCCAGCAATAGACACCAAGCTCGACTGGGGGTGGAGCTTGGATTATTGTGTGTGATACGAATTTGTTTATGTCTCCGATAACTATCTATAGACGGGTTTCATGTTCACTTGAATAGATTGAACTTTGAACAATATGTATAAGTTACAAATCTATTTTTTTCTTTTTGTTATTTATTCCTGTTACATTGATTTTTTTAATAAGGGATTTGTAATTGAGCACTTAACATATTTCCTTATTAAAGCACCACCCTATAAAAGTGCTCCTCATTAAGATGCTGAACAGGCGTTCAATGAGTATCGACCTAAAAGTAGAAGTAGAAGTATAAGTAGAAGTAATCCATATATTTTTAATGCCATTCACCCTTAATACCAGTCAGGAACCAGTATTGTCTATGAAAAGTCAAATATTCCATAGCAAGAATATGAATGTGCTGCATTTTGATTGGCTGAGGTAAGCTTGGAGCAACCCCAAACACTGAGTTTCAAACACATATGAACCGAAGGGGAGATGCGGGTGAGTTGAGACTATAGACGAGAGTTGATCCACCCCCTGAAACTCAAACTTTCAATCAAAGGAGAAAGTTTATACTCCCTCTGTTGGTAGAATGTTGCACTGCACCTTTCTTTTCAATATAGGCAAATAAATTCTGCACAACACATCCACATGGTGGCAGAAAAACTCAAAGTATCTCCAAAAACTGAATTCCACAGTTGAAGGTAAGACCCTTTATATCATTTCCTTATCATCAGCTATTTTTTTATTCAATTTAGGTAGCATGTAGATTATGTATTGAACATCTAATTTACAGGTTTTTGTTTCATCTTTTGCAACTACTTTCTGCCAGTGAAAGAGCGTGTTAAAATGGCCGACATGGGGAGGGTTGAGCCATGTTGGGTGGGGAGAGTTGATCCATGGCTCAACTCTCCTTTTAGCATGGATCAACTCTCCCTTGTTCTTTAATAATATATGTGTACTTACTTTTTAGTGAATGAGATATAATTCTTTAATAATGTAGACATACTATAATTATTGTAAAGCTCACTAAAGTTTCCCCGTAATATGCTTCATTGCTTCATAGATATAACTTATTGTGTTATTATTATTTTTTTCAGAAAATGCCACATTTCTACAAGAGGAAGACGAATAGAGGTAGCGATGAAGCTATGTTGTCCTGAGTACGATGGCTTCAAAAGTCATTCATCAAAACGTCAAACATGTATACAATCTAAGAAAAATAAGTTTAACTTTGCACCTTTAATGTTATTATTTTGTCACACTGGAAGCAGGCATTACAGATACAATTTTGCTCTTAACTTTCATCTTTCAGAAAGGGGAGCTCCCCGTGTGACTGTGGTAAAGATGCAAATTTGAACATATTCTTCTTAGAGATTAGAAAGAGTAGCAAATAACCTTAATTAAGTTCCAGTGCTTTAACATTTGGACTTTATATTGTTTGCAACTCATTCAAGTGAATCATAGAAATTTACATTTGGATTGAATATTGATTACAACTCATTCAAGTGAATAATTGAACGAACACCAGAATTAGGTAGTTATTTCATAGCTTGCACAGCACAACGAGAAACATTGTACAGTACATGTACGTGTATCTTCAAACGTATTGTATTTTGTTGAATTTCCTATCTCCTATGCAATTATGTATGCCATTATCTTTTGTTCTTACATCTGTGTTCGAATAGTACTTTTGTTGTTTATCGAGATTGATTGATATGTTTTTGTAGTTTCCCTTTCCCATATTGTTTTATTTATCATGTTGACTCTAGTCTTCATGTATTTTTTTTTTTTTTTTTTTTTTTTTTTTTTTTTTTTTTTTTTTTTTTTTTTTATAAATAGTTACATTTGTTTGTCTTTGCTTAGAGTTCGAGTAGACTAGATTTTTTTTTGCGCTGTGCGCTAGAGAACATTTATTCCCTAGTTTTAAGAAAAAATACATATTCAATGTGACGGTGAGTGTGCTACTATCTTATATGCAGTCTTGCCTTCATATAAATAAAGAATAATACAAAAAAACTCTATATCTCATAGAAGCATGTTTAAAAATTAGGCTTGAAAGCTCAATAAGGTCAAAATTATATTTTTTCAATATTTCATACAAAGGGTAGCAAATGATCTACCAACTTGAATACTCAGATTTTTGTCTTGATATAAAAAGAAATGCTCCAAAGTTTAGCAGGAATTGGATAGTTTGTACAACTCAATACAAACCATAGGCTACCTCCAAATTAAAAAAGTATGAATGAATCAACCAAATGGGTCTGCAGTTATATCCATTTTCCCAAGGATACAAATATATGTATATTCAAATTTTACATTTTTTTACCACTGTTTTGGTGACTGTTGATGTGTTGCTACATGTCGATTTTAAAAGTATCAAGTTCTCAGAGAGTTTGTCATATACATGTGTGTTTTATTAAAGATAGACCTCTTAAAAAATAAATGGTCCTTTTTCTTCAGTGTTTAAATCTGTAAAGTACATCTTAGGAGTGTATTGTGGTAGAGTTCGAGAGAATCATAAGATTCATGTTTATCTATTGTGAATTTTATTTCGTTTTTATCTCCATACAATCAGAAAGCGGAAATTACTAGATCAAACATAAGAGTGAAATTAAAAAGGAAAACAGTGTGAAAGGTATGACGAAAAAGAAAATGATAAAGAGATGAGCAGAAAGATGAAAATGTAAAAGAGGCAGGAAAAGTAATGCACGGAAAAGAGGGGAAAGAAAGAGTCATGGTACAGACGGAATATGTCTTCAATATATGCTTGATAATGTACTAAGTATTTAGAATTGTAATATAATTGTCTTTGAAACAAAATAATGCACAATTAACATGAACATGATTCCAAAATTTGAGGATTGGCTAAATATGCCAATCAACAAGTAAATCAAGTATGTTCCTCATCCTATTCATAAGGTGGCTCAACTTTCCCGAGATTGCTCAAGTCTCCTTGAGGGTATGCTCAACTCTCCCTCTTTGTGGGAGACTTGAGCCACTTGACAAATATTTTTTAATAATTTACTACTCTAAAATGCAATCACCTATCATATCAAAATTGTGTGGTATAATAGCTTAGTTAATGAACTTTATATCAGAAGAATTTATTCAACCAGCAATGATGGGTTAGAGAAATACGACCCAAAATGTAAAAATTGGCTCAACTCTCCTGCATCTCCCCGTAGCCAGGCCATGCGGTTAGATTGTTTACTCACACTCTGTGCGCGGGATATATAAACTAACTAATCACATACATCTTGAAAACGGGTTGATCAGCCAATGAAATGGCTGGACTTTTGTTGGAAAGGAACATGCATCATGAAGTGCTGGCTTCTGACTGGTATAAGACTCGAAATGTAATGTTTAAGGTATTTCTGGAGTGTAGAGGAGTTACTGTAGATTATGAATTAATTTACCTTGAGAATCATTGATAATTAATAACATTTACAAGGCCATGAACTATGCGATTTAGTTCTGGTTTTCTTCCAAAATGTACCTCACATTTTAAAGTCAGTCCATCATGACTTCCGGTTGCGAGCGCGCACGGACGGCGTGTTTCGTATTGACAACATTAACAATGATGTTCCTTGCTTACGCACCTTGCCAAGCTCAGAAACTCGGAACATTTCGTACTTTTTGATCCTTGTTGTTGTTGCGTATAACTTTGATTCGTCCCCTCTTTGGCTTCAAATTTCTTTTCTAAAAACATGCGGAAAATTAATGCATACGTTTGCGACTGCCGAGCTGTGAGCTAGCAAAATAAAGCTTGCTCACTCGCTATTCCAGATAAAAAATTATGTGATTTTCTGTTCGGCAATCTTCGCAATCAAAATGGCTGCGGACAGTTTGGCACGCAACCGGAAGTCATGTCGATCATGACGGACTGACTTTAAACCATTTGCAAACAAAAATATCTATCTATGATTTGGTCCAAACATATTATATTAAGTTCACGTATTGGCACGGTTATATTAAAAGACGAGACGAGAGAAGCCTTGAAGGTGTGCATTTATGCCAATCTTATTTTTATTAAAACGTCCCAAATTTTCGGGGGCAACCTGCCCTCTTCTTCAGGGGGAAACAAAACAAGTTCTGATATTTAGCTATATATCTATGATTTATCATATATATTTATGATTTGTTTATCATATATATTTATGATTTATCATATATCTATGATTTGGGATATATATTTTCATAGTTTTAATCAAATATTCATGAAGATTTTATATGATGATGATGTTGCCATATATACAACAGGAAACAATGTTGTTGATGCCGAAACTAAACTACAAGAGTGTAATCGAAATAGCTAACTGGTATAAAATGAATAAACTCAAAATCAACATTGACAAAACCCAGGTGATGGCGATATCTTCTCGATATAACAAAAGTTCAATGAAACTACATTTATTTCTAAATGATATTCCACTAAAACAGGTCAACCTAGATAGGTATCTTGGTGTAAATATTGATTGTCATTTGACATGGGATGACCATGTTAAACCTCTGTGTAAAAGTCTCTCATACAAGCTTTTTTGTTTACGAAAGTTGAGTAATTTTTTAACTACTCCCCTACTCAATACCCTCTACAAAGCAACTATACAACCTTGTATCGACTATGCGTGTTCTGTGTGGGGAAATAGTTCATCAAAAAACCGTGATCTCATTCAAAGAATTCAAAATAGGACTATTCGTATTGTTACAAAACATTTTGGTGCGCGTGACATTAGCATAAGTAGATTATTTAAAGATTTGAAATGGCAGGATTTTGAAACAAGAAGAGACTATTTCATCAACATGCTTATGTTCCGCTGCATTCATGGCACTGCACCAGTACGACTATGTAATGAAATAGGAATGTATTGTGACATACATGATTTCAATACCCGTTACTCAGATTCTCTCAACATAGTTATACTTAAGAAATTTTCAAACAATCTTTTAGATATTCTGGCCCCAAAACATGGAATTCTCTACCACCAAACGTACAAAATGCATTCACGCTTTCCTCGTTCAAAAGATTATACAAGGGTAAATATTTTTAGATCTCTACACCTTGTTCTAGATGGCTATTTTTAATCGCTTCTTAAAATATTGACGGTCTTTCTATTGCATTATCTATCCTTTAGCCGAAGCTGAGTTTTCTTGTAATTATCTATCCATTATTTTTTTTTAACATATTTAATTTCTTACCTCATTTTACTCTGATCAACTCTTTTTAACTTGATTTTTGGTTGTTAAAACTTCTAAACTAATTATGTTTCTATTGTCGTTTTATCAAACCTGTTGCAATTCATTTTAAATATATATTATTTGTTTTCGTATATTTACTAGTTTTTGTCTTGTGACAAATTTCTGTAATTTTCCTTTGTATATTTATATTTTTCTATTACTTGTACGTTTGTCTGTTATATTTATATTTTAATGTCAGGACCATGATGAAAAACAGCTGTGCTGATCGTGTAATTTTTTAATCCTGAATAAAGATCTTGAATATATATATATATATATATATATATATATATGTATCAATATTTTTATTTTTACAGAATTATGATAATTTGAAGTATTAATTGCATATGCTCATTACATATTCAGAGCCAGATTTTCATGAAAACATTTTTTACATTCGAGGCCTTTTCAGAGAGCGCTGCGGTAACACTTTGTACCCCACAGCAAAAATGTTGGAATAAATGATTGCAAAAATTATGCACTGGCACCTCCGATTTGGCAACGAAAGTTTATTGATAAATTCGTGCACAAGTATCATGCGCGTACCCAGGATTTTGTTATCCGGGGACTCTGAGCACATATTTGACGTATTTGAGGGCTGTTTCAGGGAAGTAACGGTTGCATGTGGAGGGGTATATGTTCAGGCATTGTCACATCACAGATTACACGTGTTAGCCTAACCGTAAAAAGCCCAATTAAGCTATTTTGATGTCTCTATGGCCCAAGAGGGGGGGGGGGGGCGCACATAATTCCCCCCCCCCTCCTCGAGAACACAAAATTTGGTGGATCTGGCTAACACTTGGTACAGACGTAGAGCAAGTCATAATCTACAATTTGGGACCATCGGAATTTCTCAAGGTTACCATTTGAGGGCACAATTCAATAAAATACATTAAAAAGTGTGATTTTTGTCACTTCTCACATATGGTCTATTATGAACAGAAATACGACTGAATTGTGGTTCTATTCCCCTTTACTATCTTAGGAACATATTCCATGACTTTTGTGGGTACATTAGATGCATTTAAAGGTCAAAATATGACAATAAATGCACCATGTAATTTTGCAGTAAATTCTCCTACAACACGAGGTTGGTTGGTTTTGTAGAAGGATGGCGCTCTTCAATCTTAGATTATTTGCGCCAGTCATTGGGGTATTTGGACTCGGGCTTTGATCGCACGAAAGCATTATTGCAGTGAATAGTTATCATGAGAAACAAATTATTAATATCCCACTTTGCTTATAATCGCAATTACATGTCACATGTAACACAATATTGATGTTAGAGGGCGCCAGACAGCTTTTGAAAATCTCCTGTTATTTCTTAAAATGTTCACTTTTTAGGCTCCAATCTCCGCCAAAATGATCTCTAGGGCTTTTTGGAAGTGTCTGAGGCACTTTTATTTGAATTAAGTACGAAAAAGTATTTTTAAACATTTTATTTAATATCTATGTAAAAAGTGACTAAAAACAAAGAAAAACAAAAGATATTGTTTGAAACCGTGTTTTCTCTTCTAGATGCGCAGGAGAAAGCAAATCAACTAAAACATCATAAATTGTGACAATTTCCCAGCATTTTGGGCCGATTTGATAAACTTGAATTATTTGAAAATTGGACAAACATGCATTTTGATTTATGGTTGCCATGGCAACATGAACTACAGGATAATAATGAAAATGGTATCATAATGTCCGCAACAAAATTTCAGAAAAAGTTACCAAATGTGAGCGTATAATCGGACCGAAGATGTAGGAGTGGTTTGCGATTATGTGGTACGGGAGGGGGGGGGGGCACATGTGCCCCTCCTTGGGCTTTTTAGTTAATTCCAACAGCCGCTTTCAAACAAACATCCCAGGTCGGCTGTTGGAACTACCCTTCGTATGCTGTGTGAATGAACTGTGTCGGATATGTATAGGAAAAGCTGGGATGGTTTAAACTTTCACGCATTAATTTAAAGGGCTCAAACCTCGTTTTAAACCTACTGGACTGTGGATATTGTGCATCGTTATTGATGGTTATTGGCGTCAAGCGGGTCCTTGCTACAATTGTGGTCAGCCAGGGCATCTTGTGAGAAATTGCCCTTATCCCAAGCCAGAAACCAAGGAAGCAGAGTTTGAGCACTGTCGTTCCTGTAATGGAATCGGTCACTTGAAGAGGAACTGTCCGCATATTGAAGATGGACGCAAGGAGATGACACCCAGGTATCCTGGATATTGTGGTGAAAAAGCAGCAGACAGAGGTGACACGGTAAACAGTGGCAGTCAACCAGAATCAGGCCGAGTATGTTGCCTAGGTGCTGCCAGCGAGACCAGCACAGTTCCAGTAGGGGAAGAGGTGGTTCCGAAAGGAAAGATGACCGAAGGAAACTGCAGCACCGTCAGCGGAGTTAGTCTGTTGGAGCCTCCAACCGACCTGACAGAATCAGGAACTAAGCTTCTGCCGGAACCAAGGGCATTGGTTGCAGAAGACGTCTCAAGGGTGAGTGTATCTAACGACAACATCCAAGATGAGACATCTGATGACAGAGTTGAGGGTGAGCCAGATGGGGACTTACCATGTGACAACCCAGAAAGTAATGAGGCGGCCACATCAGACATCAGCTTCGCAAATGATGTGATAGATAGCGATCTGCTAGGGAGCAGCCAGGTGAATGACAACACGGTTGGAGAGCTGAAGGGTAGCAGCTTCCCCAGTGACGAGGAGGCCTGTGAACCGCCAGATAGCAGCTTCCCCACTGACGAGGAGGTTGGTGAACGGCTAGTTAGCAGCTTCCCCAGTGAGGAGGAGGCCGGTGAACTGCCAGATAGCCGCTTTGGCAGTAACGAGGCGGAGGCCGGTGAACCGCTAGTAAGCAGCTTCCCCAGTGACGAGGAGGCTGGTGAACTGCCAGATAGCAGCTTTGCCAGTGACGAGGAGGCTGGTGAACCACCAGATAACAGCTTTGGCAGTGACGAGGCAGAGGCTAGTGAACCACCAGATAGCAACTTTGCCAGTGACGAGATGGAGGCTGGTAAACCACCAGATAGCAGCTTTGCCAGTGACGAGATGGAGGCTGTTGAACCACCGGATATCGACTTTGCCAGTGCCGAGGAGGCTGGTGAACCACCGGATGAGAAGGCTGGGGAAACGTCAGGTAGCAGCTTCTCCAGCAACGAGAGGGCTGGTGAACCGTCCAGTAACGCCCGTGCACCTAGAGACAGTAGGACATATATGATATCACTGCCGATTGAGAACTTGTTGAATCCCCCTGGAGAGAACTAACAAATGCCGAATGTGCCAATATAGACAAGAACTGTGATTCAAAGAGACTCAGAGACTTTCAGAGACTTTAGAGTTGTACGTCATTAATGGACACTTGAACATAAGTTAGTGTTGCTGTTGACCAGACATACATGAAAACCTTGCTTTTGCATAATTTGTTTTGTTAGCTTAGGGACCAAGCTTGAGAGAGATGGGGGTCGTGTAGCGAGCCAGATTTTCATACGGCGCTACATGTATGGGTACTGCGCATGGGCGAGTACTAGCTAATACCATATGCACAACGATTTCGATCCGGGGGGTGTGATCTGCCAATAATTATAGCATTTTTGCATCTTTTACGATCATGGGAATATTGGAATGGTTTTTGTTGTTTAATTAGTTATTGGTTATAAGTGTTCGAATTATCAATCATTGGAAAAATCCCCCATAGCCTCTCTCATTAGTGTTTTAAAGTCAAAACATTGTTCGAAGGGTCTATTATTCTTAACTGGATTATGGAGAACAGTTATATGTATAAGTAATGCATTGCCTCACACACTCTTCGGATTGATCTGGCGACTTAGTTGCCTTTCTGTATCCAGACTTTCTATCATTGCACCTATCTCACTGAGATAACCGTTAGTCAATGTTTACCCCCATTACCAATCTGCTGATGACCTGTTCTTGAAGGTAATTAATAAATTTGATTTCCTTTAAATCACATGTTTCATGTGCACTTATTGGAGTCGTATTTATGATTGCTGAATGACGGTGAAGTGTGACTGAGCGACTGATGATGCGAATCTGCCGCAGCAGGATAGCAGTCGACAGTGTAGCAGTTCCACAGCACCAGCAGCCGGCCGACAGTGTAGCAGTTCCACAGCACCACGCTGGTAGCCGTCAGCGTCGTCCAGCAGGGACCGTAGCAGAGCAGCTGGTCTTCAGAGTAGCAGGTTGGTGACGCCGGCACCGGATTATCAGCAGCGGTCATATACTTTGACGGACGGGGAGCGCGGCCAGGCACGGTACGGCATCCTGACAAGATAACCGTGTCAGCCGCAGTGGCGAACCGTGGTCGTCACAGTATTCATTTCGTTTCAACGCACACAACGCGCATTTTTCCCCTTTTGATCTGACGATTTGACAATATTATATTGGCCGCGGGCTTATTGGTCGCCAAAGGTAGCCCAATACACCACCGAGAATCTTTGCCAGAGATATTAGAATTACAAGATGTACTACTCAGCTGACCTCAGGGGGTGAGCTCCGTCTGAGCGAATCGACGGACGGAAAAATAGTTCCATTCTCCATTGACTTACACGTAAAAACATATCATTCTTCTTTGGAAATATCCGTCTCATTTCTAATTTACTTGAGCAAATTTTTGGTCGAATCCAAGGATTGATAATTGGTAAAACATATCCAATACTGAACATTTCATTTCATTGCCTGAAAAATCCCACGGAGGTCTGTGCTTTTGAAATTTTGCCCTCATAGGTTTGCACGCAAAAATGACTATTTTCAAATCAATATTACATCATGAAAAAGAATCGGAAATTTTGAAATATGAAACTTAAATGAAATTTCAATAAATAAAAAGCAACTGCATAGGTGTTTACAACACTATATTTTGCTTATAAATCCCAGGGAGTATGTGTACTTTTCAGCGGGTAAAAAAGTACTATAGTCCCATTGGTTTGCACGCGTGAAAACGACATTAAATTGATTGATAATAATTCAACTTTTCATTTACCAAAGTCAGAAAAATGAAGACTCATGTTAAATTTCAGACTATAAAAAGGCATATTTATGAATAGATGGGTTTTAGAAATGTCTAATAAATCCCAGGGAGTATGCCTGCTTTTGACCTAAAACGTTTTGTTTCCCATAGGGTTACACGTAAAAATTACAACACAAGAATGCTTGAATTTCCTTTAAAAAATAATTATCTATTCATGTGAAGCAGTTTTCATCAAATTTCAAACTATGAAGCATCATATTATAGGTTTTAAAAATTTAATAAAGCCCTCAAAATCCCACGGAGTATGTGTACTTTTTGACCATTTAAAAATTTGAAAATCCCATACGTTTGCACGTAAAAACAATATTTTTTAGAGTGAATAGGCCTACAACTCCCTTTTCACTTCCGTGACAGTGCATAAAACGTGTACCAAAATAAATTTAATACTATGAAAATACATATTTTGGGTTTGATTTCTGGAGGAAATCCTTTATAAATCCCAGGGAGTATGGCTGCTTTTGGAAAATGTTTTGCATCTATAAGGAAAACTCGACTCAAGACGTGTTCGGAAGTATTGCGCATGCGCAGCGCGGAAGGATTCGTCTGCTAGAGCTCTGCTCAGGAGTAAAACACGAACACACAAAAAATAATCAAAAAGTTTCTGAATCTAGAAGAATGATTGTAAGAATACTTGTCGTCATTATAGTTGGGATATATAGTTGGGATATTTCTGGGGGGAAATTGTTTCAATCTCGCACAAAATCGGGATTTTTTTTGAGGGGGGGGGGGGGGCTCGGATAATGGACAAAAGAAAATTTAGAAGGAAGGACGGATCGAGGGCTGAAGAGAGAAAGAGTTAGATAGATGAGGGGAAACTATAGGAGACCATACGGTTGTGTAATGTATTTATTCAAAAATATCTTCTTTTGCTGAATTTGTCAGAAGTACGTCAAAATTCAATTTTCAGTTTAACTCTATAGTCATCATTTGGTGCGTAAATACAAATCTATTTTTTTTCGCCAGATATTTTCTTCATTCCTCATCTTTCTAAAAAGATTGTTCAATTTTGTCGCTGTCCTAGGGCTTGTAACATAAAGCACGTTATTTACAATTAATTGCAAACAATATGAAAAAAAAACCCCGCAAGAATCAAAAGGTTGAGATGAGTATACATCAGTCTCCGCGGACCTTTTTATTTCTTTCCTTTCTTTTTTTTCTTTTTCATTATTTTTCGTTTTAATGATGCTATTTCTGTGTCGGAGGACCGATTTTTCTTATTTTTTATCTGACTGGCAGAAAAAAAAGAGAGGGCAGAGTTTTTGGTATAAGGTGGGGGG